>JAMKCH010051679.1:0-75825 GCA_023653785.1 Ophioderma brevispina
TTCTCATCAAGACTGATAGCCTACATATTAAAATGTACATTCACTTCGAAAGGGAGACGTTTTCAAGGAATCGGCGATAGCGTTTGTGGGAATATTACCGGCCCAAATTGATGTAAAATCAATCACTTTACATATAAATTTTGTATTTCATGTTTTTGAGTGTCTCTAAAGATTAACAATTTCACGTTATTTATAACCATTAGCCATTTCCGCTTATCATAACCATTGACTTAGTGAGTAAGGTGGGCCCATGTGGAATATGTGGGAAGAGGGTGAGGGCAACTTCGTGTGATGTGAGGAAATGGGGAAATGGTTTCATGGGAGATGCACAAGATGAAGAGAGTGGACCCAAGTTTGGCAAGGGACTTTGTGTGTGAAGAAGATGCAAGAAGGGAGGTTGAGGGAGTGGGGACAAGGAGGGGAAAAGTTGTGTGATGAGGGGAAACAGTGACGGAGTTCACATACTAGGTTGACAGGGATAGTGCGGGTGGTGGATGGGAGGCGGTCTGTGACAGCCAGAGTAAGGTATGGGGGGTTGAATGTTTAGAGAATGTGGAGAGTTGTAACTTGGGAGAAGAATGTACTTCGAAGATGAAAGGATGGTGTATAAGAGGTGGGTGTTGAGATCAGTGATGTGTATGGGAGTGAGACATGGTGCATGAGTGAAAATGAGATGGGGATTTTGAGAAGGGCAGAGGGGAGCAATGGTGAGAGCATATGTGTGGTGTTGATGAAATTGATGGTAGGAAGAAGACAGAGGATTGATGGCAGATGTTGGGTTGGAAGAGGCGGGTTCTGACGACTGGCGAAGACCGAATGGTGGAAGATGGTATGGGCACAGTGCTGAGGAAGGATGAGGAGATGTTTAAAAAGGGCTTTTTGAGTCGAGTTGGTTGGTTTGAGGAAGAGGGCGCCCAAAGAGGACATGGAGGAAGAAAGGGGAGGCGGAGGAGTAGGAGGCGGGGTGGTTGAGGATGGGGGACGCATGAATCGGGCGAGACGAACGTGGAAGGAGGGAGAGTAAGGGCGATTGCTACGAAGTGAGGGAATCCGGCCACCCCCGGTTTTGGCGGGGGGACAAAACCGGATTTTAAAAAAATTTGGTTTTTTATCTCTACTACTACTAATTCAACTAAGCTACATGCAAGCCCAATGTACTATATGAATTTATATTATTTCATTTCTTCATGACCATATAACTCTGAATAAAGTTAAACTCGCAGCAAATTAATCCTCAACACTTACTTTTATAAGTTAAAGTTGGTACTTTGGCCTATCTTTTCACTGAAGTTACAAACGAATAGAAATTGTAATGACGTCATAGAGGTATCACATTGAACAAAAAGACACGGATGTGTACCGTAAAAACAAATGCTTGAACATTCCGGGGGCAAAGGCTTGCAAACCCTGCCAAGTTTCTTCTCATTTTACAACATATTTATGATTTAAATATATCAAATTTCCACCCATAATTGAAGAAGATTTTTGTAACACACTCAAATTAAATATTACATAAGCACAAAGGAAGGGTGACATCGTGCGTCGGTCGTGCGTTCTTTGAAATTAGCAGCGATAAGACGCGAAAGGTTTTTTGACAACGGACTTCATGCATCTCTCTTTCCCAATCTCTTCGAGTTTTTGCCTAAAATCAACCTAATATATGTACAAATCTGACAGCAAAATGAATCGGGTACTAGTACATTTGGCAATTATTGGCTGATTTATAAATTCTGTGATCTCTTATAAAATCAGTTCTACAACACGATAATGGATCTTGGCTACCACTTTTATGACTACGTATCACCCAGTGAAGTACAGGCGAAGCTTGAAAGCCTCTAAGCGGGTATACGGGGGATTGGGCGCTGTTCGATCGCTGGGCGGTGGTTTACATAATACAGGTGTGGCATCTATCCGCGTTGCTATAACAACTGTCTACACAACAGCGTTCGAAAGGACTGGGAGCTACCGAATACCGCACGCAAAGCCGGACGCCAAGTATAACTTTACAATAATATTTTAAACTATGAAAACAAGTATACTCTAAAGCCGGTTTAAGCTCGAAATAACGGACGTGACATTATTATCCCGGGCCCCGCTCGGGCAGTCTCCCTTTTCGTAGCATCGCGATCGGGAAATAGAATTGGGTGACTGGGGCACGCACAAATATCGTCCAAAGTTCTGATACACAAAAATCCACCATTTATCGCTCGATGATTTCCCCAGGCCAACCTGCTTAATTATGTACAACTTTCATTTTGTTTACTTTGTTTCTGAAGCTTATTGAAATGTAGTTTTAGTACCAGTGCGGCGTCGGCGTTGTACATTCATGGGTTATTTGACATATCGATCCCTTCCAATCTCGGCCACAAGTCCCATCTCTCGCGGTCATATGGCCATCTAGAACCACACAATAGCGATGTTTTGGCATTTTATTCATATGGGTCCCCTTTAATATGCGAAGTATACAGGCTATATGAATTGTATCCTTCTTTTGCATTAATAAATTAGAGTCTATGATGATATTAATAGCTCAACTTTTTACGGTACTTCAAAATGCTTAGTACCAGTTTCTGGACAGTGGTAGTCAGAAATTTAGCAACACCACGTTGTGTACATTTCCTTAAAACACAGTTTTATGCATGCAAATTATGCAATGTCAATGCCAAACCGGCCGGGGGGTCACGGGCTAGCGGGGACTAGCCGGGCAGGGATGTAATTTTGCTGTCGTGACGCCCCCGCCTTTGTCCCCGCTGAGTGAGCACGAAATCCCGGGTAGCAGGGCTTACATTTTTTGTTAACATTAAAAGATAGGTAAAGGACCCCTAATAGAAGGGAGGCAGGTCTTGTGTTGTTGTTCGTGCTTGTGTGACAATCCCGTATATTTCGGCCATGGGGGGCGGGGATCTTGCCTTTAAAAAACTCTGTACAATCCCGGCTAGGTACCGGCTCTGCGACAAAAGGTCTAGCTATATAAAATCATACTACATTTTGGATCCCGGCCCAGTGTCAGAACGAGCGACAATTTCACCAATCGGAAGTTTATGGTTTGAGAACTAAACACTCGTTTAGTGAGTTGTTAAAAAAAATCACATTATCCACGGGCGATTATCCGACCACCCACTAGTAGCAGGTAATATTAAAAAACCCGGCATCAAATATCTGCCAACGGAAACTTAAGCCAAACAACAAGATCATATGGCGATTATCGTTTTGTCGGCCTACTCTGTGTTCGTGACTTGCGAAAATTAACTGACTATAAATGCCCATGCCGTACTCTGTCAGTGGGTATCAATATATTGCGACCACTCCTCGATGGGGCTGGCACTCAAGCATCTTTGTTGGAATGCATGATGGATTGCATATAATGCCGCAGATATTCACAAAGCGAAAAACGTGCATACAATCACATGATATTTTTGTGTAGTCTGCAAATCACCATTTTTGGCTCCTTTGAAATCGTATTGATTACTTTTGGACATCATGGACGGTTGGCGAAATGCGATAGTGTATGTTGGTATGGGCATTGTGTTGAGGAAGGATACGATCCAGGTGGGTTTTAGAAGGAAGCTTTGGAGTTTGAGGTGGATGGTTCAAGGAGGAGGAGGGGACGTTCCAAGAAGAACATGTAAGAAGCAAATGGAGGAGGAGATTGGAGGGTTGGTGAGGATGGAGGATGGCATTGAATCGGTGCAAAAATGGAAGGAAGGCGTAAGGAAAGCGGTTGCAGCGAATGTGAGGTGAATCCGGCCCACCCTGTTAGACGGGGAGGAGTAAAGAACAGAAATTCAACTTATGGTTTTAAGTAGTATTAGTAGTACTCTCGTTCCCCCCGTTTTTTGGGAAGATGTTTGCAATCTTTCTGACCAAAATTCTGAACTACAAAACAATCACTTCTAGGCATCCCAACAAGTCTACATGCTTATTCCTAAATTTGATTTGAATTTCTTTCCATGTCAGTTTCGTGAGAAACTAAGTTTTTGTGCATTATACAACTTCCCTCATTACTTTGGCACGCGGCTCGCCTTGTTTACCCTTTTGGCCGATATATGCTGGGCTGGATCTGTTCTTATTCTATATCTGTTCTGCCGATTTCTAGCACTCAAAGAATCCGATCTCACGTCAATAACTCAATATTTTTTACAGCCGAGTGGTTTATTGAATGATGAAAGAATAGATTAATGAGCAAAAAAGATGTCTTGAAAATTTTTACTTTTATTCTGAAAATGTTATTTCCCACCACGCTGGTGTCCTCAATGGGCGCTGCACTCAGTCACTGCACTCAGTCACTGTTCTAATATATTAATCGGATTCGCCGGGACATTCGCTTTTAGTTGTGAAACTTATTACTGCCTTTTACCAATAAAAACTCAACATCAAAAATACGCACTTAAATTTGTAACAAAATGCAATGATTTAGAAATACAATTTTAAAATGTGCCAGGACTTACACCCTTCAATTACGGCTGGCAACACTACAAAAATGGGTGGATACTCCACACGCGTAACGTCCGGAGTTGCAAACGTTTTGATTTTTCAATAACTTGTTTTTGGGTTGTTTTTGTTTGATGTGTTTTTCTCGCCAGAAACTTCTTACGAATATGTGAAAAACTATAAACAAACTTGCATTATCGTCTCCTTTATTTTTTAGCTTGCAGTTAACATAAAACATGTGGGGGCTTTTCATGTGACAATTTAAACATCCGATGTTTTTCATAATGCCAAAATTAAAAGTAAATTGTAATATTTAATTCCATGGTACAAACTATGAAATCTCCCGTAGAATTCAATGGCGATTTTCTCGAAACGGCAATTGGTCAGATAAGACAGTATGTGATGTGGGGCGGACGACATGGTTTTGACACATTATAGGGTACCAATTTTTACGCTTTGCGTCAGTAGTGCCCTTATCGCCACATTTGTTTCAACATTTATTTTACCGGTTCGTTAGGTTAACATGTTTCATTATTAATTCAAGTAAGGAGGCAACTTCTCCAGCTTTGCGTTAATCGTATCCTCATGCAGTTTATATTTCAGTATTCTTAATGTTAAAGTTAAAGTAAATATAGTGCTACCTTAACGTCGGTACTGTATGTAAATCATATTTTGCAGTTTGTGAGTTTTCTCTGTTAACTGTCTATAGATTAGAAATGAAATGAATTCGGTAATGGTACCCCCAATATTCCAATATTCCTCGTATACCCGTTCCAATCCATGGTTGTTTTTTTAAAGTACCTATTGACTTAAAAAACGTTGTAACTCTTTAATTAGAAAGTTTTCCAAAATCACTTTACATATGTTTTCAAGACTGATAGAATAATACAGAGTATTTAAAAGAAAATCGTTGGAAAAAAAAATAAAAAAACCACCAGGGTGCAAGATAAAATTTTGGAAGTTTAATACATGTTCAAACAGTCTAGGCCGAATATGTTGCCATATTTGTTCATAATATGGGTATGATAGTGTGAGAACAATTCCCAACGTCTTGCCATTCGGGAAAATTACACATTGTCCTAAATATAATCCGATAAACATGCTTTTTCTCGCCACTTTACCAGCCCCAAATGATGGCACTATCAAAACATAGATACCAATGGTCTGCTAGCTGGCTTTTTTTTTTGACTTTAAACGTGTCTCCAATCACCTCTTTTTTCTTAGCTCTTAGTCGTTTATTGGTTATTTTTGATGTATTATTTATTTATTTTTTGCCTATTCCCTTTTCTGTCAAAAACGTACTATAAACTCTCATCAAGACTGAGCTTTACATATTAAAATGTACTATTCCATTTTTACTTGAATCAAATCGCCAGTACATACACTTTCGAAAGGAGCCCGTTGTCAAGGACTCGTGATGGCGTTTGTGGGAATTATTTACGGCCAAATTTATGTAAATTCATCAATTTTCAAGATAGATAATTTGAAGTTAATGTTTTTTGTGTCTCTAATAAAGTAACAATGTCACGCTTAAATTTATAACATTTTAATTCATTGAATTGATTAATTTATGAGTGTAAATATGATAAAGGTTCCTTTATAGGTGCTGGCCGTCTAGTTTGTTTTTTAAAGCCCAACGTATCCTGAAGTTACAGTCATTCTAATAGACTTCCTATTGGAAGTTTAAATAGATGACTTAAGGATACTGGGAAACTATTGACTTGATTAAGCATATATTTATTTAAGAAATACTACAAATTGCCAAGACTAAAAAAATGGGAAGGGCCGCGTAACAAAAATAGTTTCGTCATGCTAATTATGTGTGATATTTTGGTCATATTGGTCTCCAAATAACCACAAGGATACCGTAGAGCTGAAAGGCTCCACACGCATAATCAGTTCTTATGCCTCATGGATACCGTAATTCATCCAAAAAAAAAAAAACTGAACTGCTTATTCCCGTGTCAATCGTCTTTAAACCAACGAAGAGAGATTGTCCTAAATACCTTTGCTGTCCGATGATTATACTTTTGGTATCGTTCATACCCAGATCTGTCTTTCCTTTTGACACCCAAAAGAGTCCATACTCCTCCATGTGATTTGTCGCAAAACGATATGGAGCAAAAACGTCAATTTTCATTCCGTTGAGCAAAAAACATCGGTAAAATCGTGGATTTTTGTCCGATCATTTGCAGGGTTGGGTCAGAGGTCACATTTGTACAATGTTCCATCGCGCCATGGTTTTGCTTTACCAGAGGTTATTACCAATGTCTCGATCTAATTCGTAGTTTATATGGTCCGAGGGATTGACTTTTGCGGAGTTTATTGGTCTTTTAGGGGGTTGGACAGGTGGCGTTTAATAGTTTTTGGGGGGTGTGGCATGTCCAACCTCCATTCAGTGGCGGCACCTTACATTCTTTTTATGTCGAAAAACGTGTTTTTTTTTTGGGGGGGGTGGCAAAAGTCAAATTTGGGAACCAACACAGTTTGATATTTTAACCAATTTTGACCCCAAAATCGTATTTTGCCAAAAATATGGTTTAAACGTTGGTACGGGGGCAGACGGGGGAAATTTCCCCATGCCCTACCCCACCCCCAGCGATCGCCAATGTAAGCATACTTCACTGTGGTAAATATCAGTTCTTAGGGATACAAGTATTTGATGGTTTACAGGCGCAAGTCAAAGGCTTACTGACCAAAAGCTAGAATGCAATTCATACGCACACATTATCTGGATACCATGTGCGTATCTGGATGCAGCTACTTTGAATTACACTCTGTGCACCTGATGACCGATAGACCATAGTCTCCCGGTAACCTAAGCTAACGCAATTAATGCCAGTTTGTTTTGTGCATCAAGAAGTACATGCTTGTTATGGTTATTGGCCTCAAAGGAATAATTCTTTGCCTTAAGACACTTAAACATGGTGTACAGAACGTGACCAAGCAAAGTTCCCTTAATTAAAAGTGGCATTTTTAAAGTTGTGTTGTTGTCCACTCACTCTTCTGAGATTTAAGACGATGGGTATTCTTGAAGTAAAGCTCATATTATTGTGTGCAAACTGGTCATGACATTTTATCTATTTGAATTAAAAGTTCGATAAACTCTACAGCATCAAATGAAGTTTTTTCAATAACCTTATCAGCTTTAGATCATCTAGTTGTTCTGGGGGCAACATTCTCGAGTATATCAAAGTTACAATGCTGCAATCCCCTAATACCTGCGTTGATATATCTAAGCTGTTTTTGTTTCAAAATGTTTGTGTACATGTTTATGTGTTTGGCTAGTAGAATTATTTCTTCCAGTTTATTTTCTGTCACCTGTTATCACATTCTTGTACTACTTACGTGGTAAAGATATTTTTCACAACATACTACAGAGTAGTTTTTGGGCTTTTTCGAACACAGTGTAAAACCTCCTTATTTAAACTGACTAGATATCTACAATCATGGAAATAATAGTTGCCACACTTGATAAAATATATGGCGACAGCCGTGCTCACAGCTGAAATCGGGGTTGGGCAAGTCATTGTTCAATAGCGAGCAGGGGTCTTCCTCTTTACCATATTCTTCCCCATTCCCCATTAATTAATGTTGGGGGGACCTGGAGAGGCTGCTGACAACATGACTCGAATCAACATTGCCTATAGGGAGAGGGGATCACTTCCCCCAGAAATCGGACAATGTGTTTTCAATGATTGCAGCTTGAGAGATACTTAATAGAAATTTAGGCAAAACTGTCAAGGTCAAAGGTAAATTTCCATGTCCTATATCATCTCTATCATAATGATCTTATACCATGAACATCTTGGCATCATTACATTATACCCTTCGCACCTATTTTGTATTATGTGCTTCATTCCTTTAACGGAATAAGGAATATGATACAAAGTAGGTGCAAAGGTTGTAATGCTATTATGCCAAATTTTTATATCTGTTGCCCACCTACAAATAATGTCAACATATTTTGTCATAGGGGACCTTTGAATTTGCATTTCACTTTTGATAAGTTTGACTATTATTATACAAATATTGACTGCTATAAGGGGCATGGTTGAAACTATAGGCCCAAGGTGATCTCGAAACCATACTATGCCCCGAGGCGTAGGCCGAGGGGCATAGTATGGTTTCGAGATCACCGAAGGCCTATAGTTTCAACCGTGCCCCGAATAAAAAGCAGTCAATATTTGTTTTATATACCGAATATATAGATTCTTATCATCTGATTGGTTAAAAGAACATTTTAAGCGAGGATTCTTTAACATAGGCCTAATATGTGTAGGCCATGGTTTAAGTAACCACATTTTTGTGTAAGTTACCGATAGTTCTCCAGGATCCAACTTCCAAGTGTTCCAATTAAACAATCCAAAATTAAACAGCAAAACGCGAACAGTAAAATTTAACGCGAAGTTAAATTCCAATAGTTCCACTTCTTCAATTCCATGGCAACATTTTTAAAAGGTCCGACGTAAATAGCATCTTCTTCAAATTTTCTTTGTTAATTCAAGACTTTTTTGATGCAGACACAGTCCGCAAGACACATAACATATTTACAAAGGTTTTTGGCTGTTTCTCTACTTGTTTTAGATTTTACCACACAGTGCTGGAATTTGAATGTGGTTGGTTTGTTTTCACCCTGTGGCTGCTTGTTGTGTTGATGTTAACAGGCATACCGTCCACTCTCCAGGAGCATTTGTTATGTCTTGCAGTATCAGCTCAAGGTCAGACATTCCTATCGTACTCACTATTGTTTGCAGCAAGTAGAAGGAATTTCTGCAGGAGGGCTTCTGATTTTGGATTAATGGTTGAATGCTATTGCTGACCATTTCTTCCTTATTTGCCTCACTGGTCCGATCATAGTATTTTATGCTTGCTTCTGAGTGGTGCCCATATACCGCCATGATGTCGCGGATCGTTTAATCAGCTTGAGTTCAAGGTAGTGGGGCGCTTGTCGCACGTATGGGCAATGATTTGTGTACCACCGTGTACCAGCTCTTAATGATATATGGATTTCATCTTGTCTCCAAGTGTATTCTTCCCAGAGAACTGACAATACCACGGGCCTGACTCGGCTGTACTTCCTAGGCCGACGCCTCGGTTTTTGTCCAAACCACTGGCATTCTGATGAAGCTTCTTTTCCCCATAGAAGGCATGGAATACGAAACAGGGCAACGTGACCTCCGGTTTGCATCATGATACCTCCTTTGGCTTTTCTAGGTGTCTTCCCCACGATTATTCTTTGTGAGGGTATCTCTGAGAGTGATGTAGCATTTCTCCCCTTGCTCATCATGAATTTCAAAGCTTTCACGCGTCATGTCTCGTAAGTTCTCCCTGCCACGATTGCAAAAGTACAGCATTATATCCAGGAACACCTTGTCCTGTAGACCCTGTGGATCATTCAAATCCAGTGACTCTTGAATTAAGGCCATGTCTTCTGGCGATATGGGATTCTTGTGCTTTACCACACCTTGCTGTTTCAGGGTTGCTGAGAAACATTTGAAAACTCGTGAAGAATGAGCACAATCTTCATGACCTATGACGTTGGAGTCCAAAACGAATCGCCATCATCGACTTTTTGCTATACAAAGTGCCATTTTTCTGTTGGCAAGATGCGTAGAATTTCCCTAGTACATCATCGAACTCCGAATTCGGCAACCTTTCCACGGCCTGCAGATTGGTCGTCACCGCTGTCAAATAATCCTCGAATATCTTCACGGCGTATTTTACCTGCCGTTTGGTATTAGCACTATCAGCTGCATCTATGATTCTTTTAAGACCTTCGTCATCTACAAGCTCAAAGCGTGTCTGCGATTCAGCCATTTCGTTGCCCTTGTTCGGTGTTGTTTGTACCGGCTTCCAGCACTGTGTCGTAAATATGAAACAAAATGCTATCGTCTGCTTCACACAGCACAGAAATAATGTGAACCCGGCGAGTTCGCGCTGTATTCATCTCTTACACCAGCTTCAATATGTACACTCATAATATGGATGAATAGTTCGTACGACAGTCTTTTACGCTGGGAAGAGGTGTCCCTGGCATAGTTTATGAACTATGCCCGCTCTTCCCAGGGCATAGTTCATTTTTGTTTCAATTCTTGAAGCTAGTTGAATTTATGCCTCCACTTTTAACCAATCAGATGACAGGAATCTATATATGAGGTATATAATTCTAGATATCCTGTAATTTTGAATCGATAGTTCTTAGAGTGTCGAACGAATCGTTGAAGCAGTATGATAGCCTGGGTGTTTCCGTTTGAATTCCAACCGATTATGCTACGAAACTGGTATGTGACCTTCGAAAATGCCACTCGAGCTCTTATTCAGCGATACTCCTCAGAGTGAAGTTTAAAATTGACTTTTTAAGGATTCACCACAATGCATTGCTTATCTTCTTTCTACAAGGTCGTAGTACGCATGCGTAAACTCCATTTACTCACTCTTGCAAGGCATAGTGGTAGATTAAGAGTAATAAATTAATAGAAGACCAAGTTGCAGTCATTTAGACATCGTTACTTGTTTTATGATACAGTCAGGGCTGCTTTGTTGACGAAATTTTTAAAGGCCCAATGCGAGCTATTGGTATGTCATTTTATTGGTTTTTGATTTTCAATTCCATGCAGAGTCTTGAATTGGATATATCGTTTTGATACAGTAAGCTTTACGTGTTGTGCACAATCCCATATGATTCTGTGTGAAAGCTAGTGATTTGGATAACTACATAAAAATTTTTTTTTGTGTGTGTGTGTGTGTGTGTGTGGAATTCATTGAAAAGAACAAGAATTCAGGCAAACCATATACCCGGATGTACGTTACTCTATGAAAGCTTTGTTACCGATAGCAAAATCCTATATTCGGTGTGGCAAGTCATGGGGACGAGCCTGAAGCTATCACAATGTCCTTTAAACCACATATCGTATTAGCTCGAATACGTTAGCGGTTTTACTCCTTATAGACTGACAAGTGACGTTCTGATTTACATCAACATTGAATATGAAACATAGTCACTGTAATGATGAGAGAAACTGTGCTTTCCGGGTGAATGCCTTTCGTCAATAGGTCTACGCATCCTTAATGACGCCATAACGACGTCATACTTTCTTGATACAATCCTAATTCTTTATATCATGCAGGCGACCATAGCTATTCAGTGTTAAAATATTTTTTTTCAAAAAAATTGAATTTAGGCAATTCTATGAGTTCCATTCCATTTCAGAATCAGCATGAAAAATGCTTTCAAATGAGTCCAAACAAGCTTAGTCTTAGGTCAGTCGTTTTTGAGATGGCCTCCCAACATTATGGAAGCCATCTCAAAAACCACTGAGTTAAGTCTTTTAAAGAATATACCAGGGTTGAAAGGGTTAAGAGAGCTGCAATTCACAATAGATGCAAATGTTTGTTGTCAGATAGTCATCGATATTGTTGAAGGGCAAATGAAAGTGCACATTCATATAATAGACATGATTCCTTTTCCATATAATCTTCATTTTTAAAAGAGCTCTACCCCCATTACAACATAAAACGTTCTGTGTTTCAAAGGAAAGGCTATCACAAACATACCTTAATTCCAGAATTTCATCTCCATCCGATATACCATTTTAACGCAAGCAGTAATTATGTGTATTACAATTAGCAGGAGACTGTAGTGAAAGAATGTGCGCTTCCGGATAAAATTGTGAATTTTTGCACACAAGTACTTTAGGCATTGATAATCCATAAAATTGATGGAAGCACTTGCCAAACCCCCTTAATGGCCCCTAGCTTGGGTTTCAAGGTTATACAGGGGTCAAAAATTTTAAATGTTCCGAATGTGTTAAAAGGCACACCATGATGTTTGTCTGGTTACAAGGATTCCAAAAAGGTATAGTTGACACTATCTATGGCTTATAGTTCCGGAGTTACGGGGTAAAAACTGTAAAATGGTGAAAAATTCAATTTTGATGTGTGCATGGGTCAAAAGTTAAACGTTACTTTGATTCAGTTAATATGTTGTGCAAATTGTTTCCATAGCTTAAAGGATTGAAATAAGGATTAGTTTGCCTTATCTGTTATGCTTAGTTTTCACGTTATCCAACAAAATAGGCCACAGGTCAATAGAATCCAATAGCTTCCAATAGCTGTTGACTTTATTCGCCATTTTGGTTAATAACCAGACATGTAAGATAGTCAAAAATTTTGCTATATTTCATTCTATGAGCTAAACCAACAATTTGAACCACATTTTACAAATATTGGAGCAACTTTTAATTTTTAACCCCTGTACAAACCAAAATTTACTTTTTTACCATTTTTACAGTTTTTACCCCATAAATCCTAAACTATAAGTCACAGGTTGTATAAACTATACATTTTTGGAATCCTTGTAACCAGACAGACATCATGGTGTGCTTTTCAGCACAATCGGAACATTTTAAAAATTTTACCCCTGTGTAACCTTGACATCCAAGCTGGGGGCCGTGAAAGGGGTGTGGCAAGTGCTTCCGTCAATTTTTTTTTTTTTTTATTATCAATGTATAAAGTACTTGTGTACCAAAATTCACAATTTTATCCATATTTACACACTCACATTAGATCTGTGCACTACAGTCCCCCACTAAAATAGCCCATAGTTTATTGTACAAAAAATCCCGGTAACCGTAAACAAAGCATATTAATTCCTCGTAGCATCATAATGTGATAGAGTTCAGCCAAAATATTTTGAAGATGAAATTAGAAAAAAAAACACTTCCCAATAATACCAAGATATCAGGTTTGATGAGGTGGTGGGGTCAATGCTGAGAATCGGGTGGTACCCCTTTGAAGACAACTACCAAAACCTTACCATTCTTTGGTATCTCACGTAACAGATTCTCACTCGATTAAATACAACACTAAAGCTGCAATCTGAATTAATGACAAATAATCTGTAAGCATTTGTGCTCAAAGTACCTTGCATGACCGTATCTTCGAAACGAGTCTAAAAAAAGGTATCATTTCAAACATTTCACACAATCACAATAATATTTAGATATTAAAATTCATCTTTAACCTTTTTGAGGCAACGAATACAAATAGACGGAATCTCTTTGAAAATCCGAAGAAGATACGTCATACATCTTAAAACAATGTTATCTTTGAAAACAACATAATTAGGAGCACATGTACATCACCTATGCAGACAATATCGTTACATAAGTCTTAAAGGTGCTTGTTCCGATCGTCTTTGGGACCACCCCCACACGATTTACCCGGAAGTAGTATAAATTTTGATATCAGATGAAAGGCCATATTTTTTTTCATTGTCGTCCCGAAATTTCAGCTTTCGAATCCATTTCTTTCTCAAGATACAGACAAAAAACTACCGTTTCATGGTTAACCATCAATATTAGCACAGTAGTGAACAGGGCGTTGCACTATGCATTGTCGCGTCTAGCATCAAAACCGCAAGTTTGTTTCCCACGGTACTTGATGGTCAGTGTGTACAAGTGCCAGGCTCTCAAATCAAATAGAGAACACGATACACAAAAATCGGAACAAGTACCTTTAAAAGAGTCAGACTTTAAAGTTTACGGTTAAGCAGGCGGTGGCGGCCAAGCTTCATTCATAGCGCAAAACTGCCGCACGAGTCATTGGACGAGCCTGAACAGTGACCGGAATTTGAAGTCACTGTGCGCGTTTATAAATAGATCAGTGAGTGGCGAGTGGGAATTCCCGTACGGAGCCGCGACCGTTTAAATTGCCTTGCTTTAGACGGTGGTGCATAATTGTGCTGCAAAACTATCATCAAATCGTTTTTAAAGACCGCACATGAGAGGATTGCTACATGCAGGTCAACGAATCATTCCACGGTGGTGCATGGGCTACCCTGGGGCTACCTGGTACCGGGCCTGGTACATTGTCCGCAGCTATGAATAACGGTGACCCTGCGATTGAACATGAGGTCAAGCGAGCCTCGTTCAAAATGGATCCCGTTTGTACCGTTATTCATACCAAAAAAATACTTAGACTGGAGTTGATTCTTCAACTCCAACGGATTTTGAGTGGAAAAATATTGATATCAAACATATTTTCGACTTTAGAATATTTGTCAAGTTTTAGTGATTACGTGCTAAACCTATGGGAACGGCAAAAACGACGCTATCTTGGCCGGCCCCCCCTGCGGTTAAGCTTACATAGTTTGGATATGGTATCGCGTTGGGTATTTGTGCACTGACTACTGATGTTGCGTTTGGCATTACAATCGAACTTAAAACTTACACTTTGATTAACTTATTTACACCTCACATTTGCGTTCCAAGACATGGATATTGCCCTTTTAGACATTCCCTTGTAGGTACAACCATTGTTAACACAATTAATCTATTAAGCTATTAAAATTTCTTGTCCATAAATGAACTACCAAACAATTTGGCTCAGCGATGTGAGAAAGAAGGTTACAAGGATCTTTACTTGCTCGCCATTTAGTACAGAGGCGTTATCTCCATGTATGTTATTCCAAATATCTGAATCACACAGTGTAATTAACTCTAGCCTTGTCTAGCGTAAAGCAAATAACATCTCGCGAAACACGAAACTTTCACACAAAATACTTGACGTCACAAACGCCTAGGATTCAGCGCGCCTCCTGATCTATTTACCTAAAAAGCATGCTAATCTTATTGAACAAATGAATCAGGATACTTTTTAGTTTAGAGATTCAATAGATGCTATTAATATAACTAAGCTTTGATACTGACTTCGTTAAGAATACCAGGAAGCCCGGGACAATTATTATAGACTGATTTTTATTCGTGGCACTTTAGGCATACTGTCTAGGGTACATTCGGAAGGGTTGTGTTGATACCAAAAGTTAAAAAGGCGAAGATGTAGTGGAGTAGATACTTCATATAGAAGTCCCTTGAATGCAAATGAGGTATTACAATTGATTCCGTCATACGCAGTATGACGTTGTGCAGTAGCGCTTGATGGGATGAATGGCAAAACCTCATTTGCATTTAGTAGGGGATCCATGGGTGGCATATTTGAGGGAACCCTACTCAAGATACACTAAAAGGTTTGAGAAGTGTTTTTGGACAATTCGAGGGTGCTGATTCCGAATATGCACCATGCAAAATTGTCAAATTGGTGGAAAGTGGAATTTTAAAGGTGCATTACCTACCCAGATTTTCCCCTTATTTTTTTAAATATAGCTTATAAAACCATGTGCAAGATCCACTAATGTACTAAATGGTTTTAAAGAAGTTTTTTATGTCAATTTGAGGTTGTTGATTTCCAAATAGACACCATACAAAATCCCCACATTGGTGGAAAGATATTTTATAAAGGGGAATTACTGATTGTCCTTATGTATTTTTAAATCGCAATTATCAAACATGCCCAGATCCACTAATTTGACTAAAAGGTTTAGGAAGCTTTTTTGAGGTGAATATGAGGGTGCTAATTTTGAATATACAACATAACAATCAACCCCACGTTGGTGGAAAGTTATTTTAAGAGAGGGAAATAATTAATTTTCGTAGTATTTTTGAAAAAAAAAAAAAGATTATCAGGGAAATAAATAATTTTGAGCAACATAGAGGTCCCTGGAGGATGGCCTTCCTTGATATCATGTTTTCATTAATGTTTGTCTAAAACTGGTCATTATAAATTAATGTCACTCTTCTATTGCAAAGTTAGATGAAATCAAATATTAACTAATAGAGTTGTTATAGGCGTTAAGATTTGTTTACTCTTTCTGTTTTAAAAATTGTCCTTTATGTGAGGTGTTTCCAAAAGTATCGTATGTTTTCATCAGTTTCCAGTGAAAATATTGTTGTTTTATCATACTCCGGTAATCCCATCATTTACTTGTTTACCACAGTAATATAATTGAAAGAAAACTGTCAGAAAACTTGTTTTAGTGTCTAGAGTATTTATTTAATTGCTTTTAAAGTGGGTTGTGTAATAAATAGCATCAAACAAACATTTCTTTTTAGATTGACCCATCAAAATGGCAGGTTTTAACAAAAAGATTCAATTTTGTTGTGATCCTATTAAAAAGGGACGCAACCCAGCTTTTTCCTGCACCCCAATTTCTGAAGAAATGGTATCCCCTCGGAAAAACTACACTCACTTCACCAGCTCATTATCTGTTTAACGGTTTTAACTTTTTTAAACCATAATTATTTACGACAGGTTTTCATTATTCACGAACTTATCGTTTCCCGCTTTTTAGAGAGAATTCACCTACATCCTAATAATATCTTGTATTTAAGAACTATGAGAAATGCAATAGATAATTCTCTTTTCGAAGAACAAAGGGCAAAATAAGATATGATCCAAACAGGGACGTAACCAGCGGGGGAAGGGGCAACGCCCAGTCATTGGGAATTCGTTGTTTTGCCCCTCCCCCTCCCGCCCCCCCATGCATCTTTCCCCTCCTGCTTCTCCCTCCCCAACGAATTCTGGTTACAACCACTGATAAAAAAAACTGATCTCAAATGGTCCAGCCTGAAAATTTTTGGTTTGCGTAGTTCTCAAGATATGGTCCACTGACAATAATTCAGCAAAACAGACTGGTCCACTGAGCATCATTTTTTTCGTAAGGCTCAGTCACACAGCCATTTTTTGCTCGTAGCAATCATAAGGTGATAGCGTTCAGCAAAATATTTTAAGATGAAATTAGAAAAAAAAAAACACTCCCATAATACAAGAGATCAGGTGTGATGAAGGTTGGTGGGGTCATGCCGAGAATCGGGATGGTACCCTCTTTGAAGACAATCTACCAAACCTTACCATTCGCTTTGGTAATCTCACGTAGCATTTTGAAGATTCTCACTCGATTAAATTACAACACTAAAGGGCAATCGATTACTTAATGATCAAATAATTGTAAGCATGTGTGCTCAAAGTACCTTGCATGACCGTATCTTCGAAACGAGTCTAAAAAAAGGTATTAATTCAAACATTCAGATACAATCACATAATATGTAGATATTAATCAATATGCTTAACCTTTGATTGGCAAACGATACAATAGACGGATCTCTTTGAAAATCCGAAGAAGAAAGAAGATAGAAGATACGTCATTAATCTTTATATTAACCAATGTTAATTTTGGAAAAACAACATATTAGGAGACGAGTACATCAACCCCCCCCCCCCCTATGCAGACAATATCGTTACATAAGTCTTAAAGGTGCTTGTTCCGATTGTCTTTGGGACCACCCCCCACACGATTTATACACGGAAGTGAGTATAAATTTGGATCGCTAATTGAAAGGCAATATTTTTTTTCATGGTCTGGTTCTTTGAACTGCAGCTTTTCGAATCCATTTCTTTCGTCAGATACAGACAAAAACTACGTTTCATGGTTAACCATCAATATTTAGCACAGTAGTGAACAGGGCTTTTGCATAATTGCATTGTCGCGTCTAGCATAAAAACCGGAAAGTTTGTTTACCACTTTGGGTTTTTGTACTTGATGGTCAGTTTGTACAAGTGCCAGGCTCTCAAATCAAATTTAGAGAACACGATACATTCAAATCGGAACAAGCACCTTTAACAGAGTAGACTTTAATAGTTACAGTTTAAGCTTACATAGTTTGGACCCTTGGTATCGCGTTGGGTATTTGTGCACTGACTACTGATGTTGCGTTTGGCATTGGATTCAATCGAACTTAAACTTACCACTTGATTAACTTATTGTACACCTCAATTGCGTTCCAAGACATTGTGATATTTTTTTGCCCTTTTAGACAATTCCCTGTAGGTACACCATTGTTAACACTATATCTATTAATGATATTAAATTTATGGTCCATAATATGAACTACCAATACAATTTGGCTCAGTAGATGTTGAGAAGAGAAGATGTTACAAGGATCTGTTTTTACTGCTCGCCTGTTTTTAGTACAGAGCGTTTACTTCCTATGTATGTTTTTCCAAAGATCTGAATGACCTCAGTTTGTAATTAACTCTAGCCTTGTCTATGCGGTAAAGCAAAATACATCTCGCGAACACGAAAAACCTTCACACAAAATACTTGACGTCACAAACGCCTAGGATTCAGCGCGCCTCCTGATCTCTTTACTAAAAAGAATGCTAATCTTATTGAATACAATGAATCCGGATTACTTTTTAGTTTAGAGATTCAAAGATGCCTATTATATAACTAAAGCTTGATATGACTTCGTTAAGAATACCAGGAAGCCCAGGACAATTATTATAGAATGATTTTTATTCGTGGCACTTTAGGCATACTGTCTAGGGTACAGGGAGTATGTGTTGATACCAAAAGTTAAAAAGGCGAAGATGTAGTGGAGGATACTTCATATAGAAGTCCCAAGATTGCAATTGAGGTATTACAATGATTCCGTCATACGCAGTATGACAGGTGCAGTAGCGCTTGACGGGAGAATGGCAAAACATCATGTTGCATCAGTAGGGGATCCATGAGGTGGCATTGGAAGAATAACTAAAGAGATGGGAAGCAAAGCTTGTAGTCCATTGTTAACAGTTCAAGCGGATCGAAACCAGGTCTGCTGCGGCTTGCAATGACTTGGCGCACGATGGCGCTTGTGGAGCACCTTAAACTTTGTTATGAGCGAGGTTTTGTTGGTATCTTGCGATCAAGTCAATTTTATTAAATTTTGTGCTTCAATTCATGACCTAACGTGATATTTATAATTGTTTTGGACCGGCTCACATTGAACTTTTGGGTTTGCTAAGGTCATCAATAACTTTAAGTTTCATAAAATTAAGTCAACATTAAAATTAAAAAGTCCAACTACAATCCTATTCTGTTAAAAAATTTAACAGTGTGAGAAATAAACTGGTCCAAATTTGTTTCAATTTTTTGTGCTGATATGAAAGAGAAAGAAAATACACATTTTAGTTAATCAGTGTATTTGAAAGATATCCAAGAGAATGTCATTAATACATGAAATTGGAGCAAATTCTACCTATAGTCGACAAATGAGGGTACCGAATTGGGGTCATTTTTTTTTTTAAGGTTGTCCATGGCTTATATGCAAGGCATTGAGTACTAAAATGTGTCAAGGGTAGTTTTTGACAAAATACCACGCACGTGTGAGCATCATTTAATTAAAAAAGCCCGCCACACTCAAATCTTGGGGTTATACATTGAAAGTATTGAATAAGGATTACTGCTTCTCGATCAGTCGAGGGAATCGTTTGATTGCATTAACATTCAATAATGTCGTACCCAGACACTGCACGCTGCTGAAAACAATCCATTGATAACTTGCTCGAATTCTTTAGGTATATTCGTTCAGGGTGGATATTGAGGGACCCTAATCAAGATACACTAAAAGGTTTGCGAAGTGTTTTTGGACAATTCGAGTGTGCTGATCCGGAATATGCACATGCCAAATTTTGTTTTATGAAAAACCATTATAAAAGAAAAATATAAAATTTTCCTTATTTTTTTTAAATATAGTTTATGAAAACCATGTGCAAGATCCACTATTTTGACTAAATGGTTTTTAAGAGTGTTTGATGTCTAATTGAGGGTGGTGATTTCAAATAGACACCATACAAATCACCACATTGGTGGAAAGTAGATTGTAAAGGGGAAGTGATCTGATTGTCCTTATTAGGTTGCAATAGCTATTATCAAACAATGCCCAAGATCCACTATATGACTAAAAGTTTAGGAAAGGGTTTAGTGTGAATTTGAGGTGCTAATTTGAATATACACCATACAAATCACCTAAGTGGTGGGGAAAGTTATTTTAAGGGGCCGTGAAAATAATTTTAATTTTCGTGTATTTTGAAAATTAAAAAATTATCAAGGGAAATAAATAATTTTTTATATTATTTAACCTGGTACTGCAATGTTTGTGATATGCATGTTCAGGAATGTTTGTCTAAACTGGTCATTAGAATTAAAGGGCACTTCTTCTATTGTACAAAATTAGATTGAAAATCAAATATTAAACTAATTTAGAGTTGTTATGAGCGTTAAGAATGTGTTACTTTTTGGTTTTAAAAATTGTCCTTTATGTTGCGGGGTTCCAAAGAAGGATCGTATCTGGTTTTAATCAGTCAGTGACATATAATGTGTTTTTATCATACTTCCGGTAATCTCATGACTTGTTTACCAATAGTTAATAGTAATGAAAAGGAAAAGAAAGAAAAACTGTCAGAAGAGATGAAACTGTTTTAGTGTCTTAGAGTGTTTATTTAAGTGTTTTTTAAAGGGGGGTTGGGTTTAAATAGCAATCAAAAAATTTTTTTCTTCCTATTTTTTCTCTCGTATCTATTTCCACATTGCGTCTTTTACCGCTCCCTCTTTCCCCCTACCATTTCTCTTTCCCCTTACCTGCTACCCGCGTGTTTTCGTTCTTACCTTTTTTTTTACTTCGTTTCTCTCTCCTTTTGTATTCTTTTTATCTTCCTTCCATTTCCTTTGTTGTCCCTACTTTTTGTCTACTCCTTTACTTTGTCACTATCTTTTTCTGTTTCTTCTTTTTTTCCTTACCACCAAATATGCAAGAATTTAATTTTTTACCAAAAAAATTCAAATTTTGTTGTGATCCCTATTAAAAAGGGACGCATCTTCAGCTTTTTTCATGGCCACCCCAATTTTGAAGAAAATGTTATCCCCTCGGACAAAAAATACAGCACTCACCAGCTCATTATCTGTTGACGTTTTAAATTTAAACCATAATTATTACGAAAGGTGTTACATTATGTTCAACGAACTTATTCTTTTCCCGCCTTTTTAGAGAGAATTTTCCACCCTACATTATCATAATAAATTATCTTGTTTTAAGAACTATGATAAATGCATAGAGTAATTCATTCATTTTAGAAGAACAAAGGGCAATATAAAGATATGATCCAACAGTGACTAACCACGGGGGGAAGGGCAACCCGTCTTGGAGAAGCGTGTTTTGCCCCTCCCCTCCCCACCCCCCCCCCCAATTCTCTTTTTTCCCCTGCCTGCGTGTCCTCCCCAACCGAAAAGTCTGGTTACACCACTGGATAAAAAAAACCCGATCTCAACTGGTTCCGCATGAAAAATTTGGTTGGCGTAGTTTATCAGAGTATGGTCACCTGAAACTAAAGTAAGCCAAAACAGGACTTGTCCACGGTAAGCATCATGTTTAAGGCTCAGTAACACAGCCATTTTTTTGCTAGAAAAAACACTTCCAGGACTGCCTCAGATGGTCCGATTCATTGGCAATTTCGAAATGTGGCAGTTTTCTTTTTCCTATGTAGTTTGGGCATGTCAGGAATGTCTGGTACAATCTTCTGTAGTCTATCGATTATTGGCTAGGAAAGAAAACTGCTGCCAGGACTGTTCAAAAAACAAAATGGTGACGATATTGGCCATTTTGAAAATCGTGAGTAATTCCCTTTGCAGGTGTAGTTTGGCAAAGTCTCGGCGTGTCCTTTACAGTTTTCTGCGTCTTCTTGTGTGGCTTTCGGAGAAGTGCAAATGGAAAAAAAAACCTTGGCCACATTTTTCTTGCAGTTAAAAAAATTCGTGGCGGGTTTGGATCGGGAAGGTCGTGACAGCAACATGTCACAAAATGTTGCGTACAGGTTAAGGTTTGCGACTGGACTTTGGAATCTTTTATGACAGTGCCCATGCTTGATCTGTTGATTTTCTGATTGATGTCGCCTATGCTAGGCGATGTTATGAATCGTTTTTCCTTTTTTGTAAGTTTTTGTAAAGTTTTGAACAAGACTGCCCAGCCGAGTTTGAAAACAATGTGGTCTTGTGTAGTTGGGTAGAGGCGGGTCGAGTCGCGGGTGGTCTTATGTGACTGTACCTGTAGGATAGTCAACAGAAGGACAGCTCCCGAACCAACCCCTTCCGACTTCACAAGAGACCGCATTGTTTATCAAATCGGATACAGTCTTGTTCAAATTTGCAAAATTTACAATTTTTTATCCCGACAGGGATGATTAGTCTGCGAGTATCCCCGGCGTCAACGAGACAAGGGTGCTAAAACGCCGAGCAGGAGGCGGGACAGCATAATGGAATCAACAAGATCCAGAATGTTAACTTAGCGACCGCAACCTTGGTCAGTCCCCGATTCCCTAGCCCGCCCTTGAAACGACGGCACAAGTTTGGGGACATGTCGCTGTCAGATCTGCTCGTCGATGAGTAGCAGAGTTGGTGAGTGTTGGACCCAAGAAAAGGTCCCGTCACATGAAGACAAACCGCGACGCGACCAACCTCTTCCCAACTACACAAGACACATTTATTCAATCAGATGGCATCGTCTTGGTTTCAAATTACAAGACAAGAGATGCTAATGCCGAACAGTAGGCGATCAAGCATGTCACTTGTTCAGTCCACGATCAGCGCGACCTTAGCACGACGCCAGCACAAGTTGCTGTCAAGACTGAAGTCTAGGGCGCTCCACGTATCAAATCATGGCGAGGCTTTCCTCGCCATATTGTCGAGTGTGCAAGTTATATGGCGGTTTACAGCGTTTTCTGTCCAGTTTACCCTTATTACATCGAGTTGTGCCTCTCTATATGGTAGGTTTGACATAAATCATGTCCAGGTTTACGCTCCACGTATCAAATCATGGCGAGTTTCCCGCGCATGTCGAGTTTCTTGCGCTGTGTATCGAGTTTTCTCGCCATATGTCGAGTTGTGCAGCGTATATGTCGAGTTTAAAGCGGCTATATGCCAGTTTGCCTCTCGTTATACATCGAGTTTTGCTCTCTATTGGGTAGTTTGACCTAAATCATGTCCAGTTTCAAAATCTCGACATGATTGTTTTTCTGTCACATGAGGAAAAACACTCGACATGATTTTTTGGTGTATGTGTATTAAAAAAATCATGTCGAGTTTGCTCATGTTGAGGAAAAATCATGTCGATGTTTTCAGTTGTGTTTTGAGAACAAAAATCAGTTCGACTTCGTTGTGCTAATGTTGAGGAAATAAAATCATGTCCGAGTTTGCTCATGTGAGAAAAAAATCATGTCGATTTGGCTCATGTTGAGAAAAAAAAAGTCATGTCAGTTTGCACATGTTGAAAAAATCATGGCCAGTTTTTAAAATGCGGTATGCATATGCCTGATTTATTCTGGGACATGAATTATTCTGGACATGATTTATGAACACTGGCACATAGAGTTCAAACTAGATAGGCAGCGCTGTAAACTCGAGATATAGCGGGTTAATATTTCCGTATATACAGCGCATGATGAACTCGCCATGATTGATACGTGGAGTCGTGCCATACAAGTCGGCTGACCTTCTTCTGGAGTCGCCGCGAGTTTAGAGTCGCGATTTAACATGTACAGTTGGCTTGCATTTTCTTTCCGTTTGCAGAGGACTCATTGCCGACCGCTTTCCAATCTGCACACAACCACTCATGATGCGAACCAATTATCGGCTACCGCTTCAAAACGATCATGTGTTCAAGCGACCTTCCCGATTCCAAAACCCGCCACGAGTTTTTTACGATGCAGAAAAAAAAACGTGGAGGTCGGTTTTTTTTTTCAAATTGCAAGTGCCCCGACCACAAAGACTGCAGAAGACAGTCCCAGACGGGCAAAAACTACACATGAAAAAGGAAAATTACTCCGATTAAAAAAAAAATGGCCAATCGGCACCAAGTCTTGAACAGTATGGAAGCGGTGTTCTAGCAAATAAGTGTAAGACTAAAGACGAATGACACAGAGAAAGGCTCGACCTTGCCGAAACTACACATGAAAAAGAAAAACATGCTAACGATTTGTCGAAAATTGCCAATCTTCGGCACCAGTCTGAGGCAGTCTGAAGTGTTTTCTTGCACTTAAAAAATCGGCTGTGTGTTACCGAAGCCTTTTCTTGGCGTCAACAACTCGGCAAACAATCAACGAGCAGTCCTGACAGCGAAATGATGTTATTGTGATTCATGATGCTGTCGCCTATTGCTCGGTGTGTAGCACCCCCTTGCCCCGAAAAAGTTGCATTAGCGCGCGTACTGAATATTAAAAAGAATCACCATTGTGTATGAAAAGCTGCTATGTAGTTTTCATTATAGATAGGAACTTAATCCCGGACTAAACGAAATCAAGTTTACCATCCCTGATGTGGCGGTTGTTAAACAATTTGGGTTTAAACATTTAAGTGTCCAAAATGGCCGCCGTAGGAGGACATTGTTTGTTAAATAATAAATGCCAAAATAGATGGCGGGTAGAATGCGAAGTAATATTTTAAGGAAGCACCAAAAAGAAATTAATGCACAATTTGTGTTTGGAGGAACATGATCATAACTATTATGGCGCGCGGCGGTTTATACCCGACTCCGGGGACAATTTAAATCACGAAGACAAAACACCCCCCTGCACATCTTATTCGACATAATAAGAACCAGAACGAAAAATTTTTTGTTGATAAACATTCTTCATGCATTTTCCTGTCTTTCGTACTTCTGGAGAATTGCAGACCAATAAACACTAGTTGCGCTGGGAAGGACGCTGATCTAGGCAGTAGAGAGAGGAGGAGAGGAGAGGTGGTACAAGTGCAGAAACAAAGATAGACTTGATGTGATGAAGATATTTAAAGTTTCTTTACATATATTTTCTTTTTAACTTCTTTATAAGCATATTTTATTGTTTATGGGAAACACCTATGACGTCACTGAGCTAGTCTAAATACATTGTCCATCACCCATTTATTATGATTTATTGTATAGGTTGATATGAGCGTAGTCTTACTATGAACTATTATAGAGTCCATGTTTCAGTTTAAACTATTGTTATATTGTTTGCCCAACAAGATAATTGCAGCTATCTTATAGTAACAGCCACTCTTAGAACATAGTCAATTACCCCACTTAATATTTTTTACATCTTGGATATGATTTAGGGTTATTATTAGAAAAATGTTGTTTAATAACGTCGAAAAGATGGGTACGGGTTAGGGATTTTGCTTTTCTTCCCCTGATTTACGTACCATAGATGCGAATTTTTTATAATCACCGCCATCTTTAAAAAACCGTTTACGTTATATAAATGGCATAAATTCTTTTTAGAGCTCCCATATTAATGATACCCCAGTGTCTTATTTAACACAATTGCCATTTTAAGTTCATTTAGCCCAAAATTATGCCCTCCTTTGCGGCGGCCATCTTGGACGCCCGGATGTTTAAGCCCCTTTCAGGCAGTTAATTATTTTAACTTGCGTTTCTATCTGTTAATGAATTTAATGGCTTCGGGGTTTGACATTTACAACAAGGGCGGCATTTTTTGAAATGGGGGCAGGAAACGCTAACGTGCAGATTTTCGGGGCGAAAACATGCCTAATCCTAGTCTGGGGGACACCCCCTTCAAGTTTGGTGATATATGGGAAAATTTTTAAATCACTAATTGGGTTTGTGCATAACGACACGCGAAAAATCTGATGAGACAGCTTATGATAGTAGGAAGTGAAGACGATAGTTTCTACCATTATTTCAGATTGTCATGCGTATGTGTAAAACAATAAGTAGCAAGCAGATGCGCATATTACCACCAATGTGTTAGAGGTGTTCATCGTTGGAAAAGTACCTTCAATGGGGACATGAATTTGGGCGCCAAGAGGGTTAGTAGAACGAGATTGATTTTTTCCGTTGTAGAAATATGTTTGTTCGAAGAATAGCCGTTCCTTCATCTCTTATTGTGGTATGATTCCTTTAATTCTCTTAATGATGTATGATTCCTTTAATCCTTATCGTTGTATGATCCTTTAATATATTATTATTGTATGACAACATAGTGTAGGAATCTTAATGATGCTTGACTTCAAAACATGGCCAGCAGAAGCAGAAACAATTTGGTGTGGTTATAGTCAGAATCGTTTTCGAGTAAGCTATTGGGCGGAAAATTAAAAGGGCAAAATACTCAATAAATGTGGACAATTTTCAACTTATTTTGATTTATATGTAATCTACGTTACTTAAGCTTTCCATCCATACCAAATTTTCCAAATATTCAGAATCATGACATATTTCCTTTAAAATTCGAGTTTGTTGCACCCACCTGGTGATTAATATATCACCTTGAAGGGAGTGTCCACCTGACTAGGATTAGGTATGTTTCCGCCCCGAAAAGTTGCACATTAGCGCGCACTGCCTATTTCAAAATGGTCACCATTGTTTTATGAAAAGCTGCTATTGTATTTTCATTATAGATAGGAAATTTATCCCGGACTAAACGAAATAAAGTTTTACCTCCCTGAAGTGGGGTTAAACATTTAAGTGTCCAAAATGGCCGCCGGTAGGAGGCATGTTTTGTTAAATTTACTAAAATTGCCAAATAGATGGGGTAAGAATGCGAGTAATATTTTAAGAGCACCAAAAAGAAATTTAATGACATTTGTGTATTGCGGACATGATCATAACTCATTATGACGGCGGTTATACCTGCTCCGGGGACATAAATCAAGAAGAAAAACACCCCTGCACATCTTATTCGACATAATAAGAACCATAACGAAAACTGTTGATAACATTCTTCCGCAATTTTCTCTCGTACTTCTGGATAATTGCAGACCACTCAACACTAGTTGACGCTGGGAAGGAAGCTGATCTAGGCAGTAGAGAGAGAGAGAAGGAGCGTGTGGTACAAGTCAGAAACAAAGATAGCACTTGATGTGCTCGAAAGAAACTTAGGCCACCATATTTAAATTTTCCTTCTACATATATAATTTTTTTTCACTTCTTCATAAGCATATTTTTTATTTTTACTGGGAAACACCTATGACGTCACTGAGTAGTCCTTAAATACAGTCCACACCCATTTATTATGATTTTATTGTATCAGGTTGATATGAGCTGTAGTCTTCCTATGAACTATTATAGAGTCAGTTTAAACTACGTTATATGGCCCAAATAGTAAGCAGCTATAGTAACAGCACTCTCTAGAACAAGTCAATACCCCACTTTAATATTTTTTACATCTTGGAAATGATTTAGGGTTATAATTAGAAAATGTTGTTTAATAACGTCGAAAAGATGGGTAGGGCTGCTTTTCTTCCTGATTTACGTACCCTAGAGCGAATATAATCACCGCCATCTTTAAAAAACCTGTACGTAATATAAATGCCATAAATTCTTTTTAGAGCTCCCAAAATATCACCCAGGTTCTTATTTCAACAATTTGCCATTTTAAGTTCATTTAGCAAAATATGCCTCATTGCGGCGGCCATCTTGGACACCTAGATGTTTAAGCCCCTTTCAGGCAGTTAAAAACTTGGTTTCTATCTGTAATTAAATTATAATGGCGGTTTTACATAAACAATGGCGGCCATTTTGAAATGGGCAGGACACGCTAACGTGCAGCTTTTCGTGGCGGAAACATACCTAATCCTAGACAGGGGGACACCCCCTTCAAGGTGATATATGGGAAAATAAATCACTAATTGGGTGCAACGAACGGAAAATCTGATGATGACAGCTTATGGACTAGAAGTGAGACGATAGTTCTACCATTATTCAGATTGTCCTGCTTATGTGTAAAACAATAAGTAGCAATCAGATGCGCATTACCACCAATGTAGAGTGTGTCATCGTTGGATAAAGTACTTCAATGGGACATGAATTTGGCCGCCAAGAGGTTAGAACGAGATTGATGTTTATTCCGTGTAGAAATATGTTGTCGAAGGAATAGCCGTTCCTTTAATTCTCTTATTGTTGTATGATTCCTTTAATTCTCTTAATGATGTATGATTCCTTTAATTCTCTTATTGTTGTATGATTCCTTTAATTCTCTTATTATTGTATGAAAACAATAGTGTAAGAAATCTTAATGATGCTCTGACTTCAAAACAATAGCAGCAGAAACAATTTGGTGTTGTTATAGTCAGAAATAATGAATATGATATCAAAAGTCTATAAATAGGTCAACATGCATTTGCTGGCGGCATTGTTTGTACGGGGGAAATATCACGTAAGTATTATTGGAAATCTATACCAACATTTTGGTCACATCCTAAGGATTCAAATATTATGGTTAACTATATCTGCGGGATGTATTTGAGTTAAGGTCATCCTGAGATTAAAAGTTTCAGTTTTCAATAAAAAGTTTTTTTTTTTTTTTTTTTTTTTAAAATTAAACAATTTAGCTGTTTCTGGTTTTTTTTTTTTTTTTAAACGTTTTTAAAAAAATCCAAAAATATCCGTTGCTCACTTAATAAAGTACTAAGTAATATTCTAATGTCCAAAAATCGCAAGTAATTTGCATAATACGAGTGTCTACGTCATCGTCACGAATTTATATTTTTTCAGACATCCACTCTTGGAGGAGGAAATATTTAAAAATATTATGTGTAATGGATATACCTATATAACTGTGAATTTGTCATTGATGGCCACTCTGTCCCTAACATTTGTGTTTCTTTATATATTACAATAATACTAAATCAATAATTTGAAGTCATAACTTGAATAGGGTTAACTTAGTTGG
The DNA here is from genome assembly GCA_023653785.1 of Ophioderma brevispina. Taxonomy (NCBI): domain Eukaryota; kingdom Metazoa; phylum Echinodermata; class Ophiuroidea; order Amphilepidida; family Ophiodermatidae; genus Ophioderma; species Ophioderma brevispina. Next base: position 28,810 of record JAMKCH010051679.1, read on the forward strand.
TTCCATGCCTCCAATGTCACTACCCACACATATACAAATCCAACACCCAAATACCACAACCAGAACAACACAATAACACACCCAGACCATCGGCTATATACTGCCCTTGTCTTCATCATCATGCATCGTCAATGTCATTGCCTGCCAGTGACATCAGAGATTAAAATGATCTATTCTCTTTACTGCACTAAATTCATTTTTAATCCTCTTCGTCAATATTTTGTATTATTTATTACATCCTGGAATTACGTAGGCAGAACAATTTACTGTAATGGGGGTAGTGTGTAGGCTGGATTCCCTGTGTAACAAGTTACTCACCATTTGTTATGGTTTGTCCCTTCACTATAGGTCGCTTCCCCTGCCTACATTCCCCCTTTTTAAATGTTTTTGTCCTTTGATTTTGTGGTTCACAGCATTACAGTTGTTACACGCTCGCACCCTTCATCTCCAGTGTCTTGTGGCATTGACGTTACATGGTATGAACCACTTTAGTTGATTTCTTCATCACGCCCTATCCGAAGCGTGAAGGCTTTGCATTGGTTTTGTCTCTATGAATACAAGACTTCTCCATAATATAGAGCAATCTTGGTATTAGGCTGTCTACTTGACACGAACCTGATATCTTGTGCTTATTTAAAGAGCCATGACCATTAAGGCTGACTCAGAAAGTCCCAGAAGAACGCCCTCAATTTCAAACAAAATTGATTTTTTGCATATACATAGCTTGTCCCTATAATAATCACTGTGTGAAATAACTAAGCTCAAAATCGCGAAAGTCCTTCGTATAGAAAACCACAACTTTGTTTAAAAATTCCGTATCCGGATTTTGTTATACACGGTATCCTAATGGCACTGTATACTAACTGTACCTAATTGGCACTGCATGAACACGAAAATCTAGATTCAATCCTACCTTTGGAATTGAGCATTTTAGGTGAGTATCTTTAGTTCTTTGTTAAGTATTTTTATACTACACAAAAATTTATTCGAAATCTCTGAGTCAGCCTTTAAATTTTCGCATACCATTGCCATGCCCCGTTTTTCTTATTTTGATCATTTAGGAAAATCATAACTAACGATAATTTTTATTTTAGTTTTACTTATTTTACATTTTTTTTTTTTTTGCATTCATATAGTTAATAGGAGCGTAGATTAACTCGTTTTAAATATTCCAGAAATACCTTCGTAGGTGCAAATACAGTGAGATGAATCTTGACAGGTGGGTTGTTAAGTTTAGTGATGGTAAATAAGGCAGAGAAATCGTCCGTGAAAACTTTAAACTTCGTCTTTGTCATTTAAGTAGTCTATGGAAATCTATACGGTTCTGACCTTGCTATACACTTTGTGTTAATGGGTAATTTAAAGGCAATACAGCGTCAAGTGGCTATTGATATTACGAACCGCGTTTCTAATGCTTTTCAGTTTCTATTATGAAAAGCCTTAGCGAAGTGGTCTTTCTCGACCTTAATTATAATTATAATAAACGAAACTTTATTTCACGGGAAAAATTATTCCGATTGTCTTATTATGTTATATTATAAAATAAATCTACACTATGATAACGGTGAGGGAAATTATTATTACACAGTAAGGAACTCGACTGTGTCCTTTCTTTTGGTACGGTTTCTTTCTTCTTACTTTCTTTTTCTTTCTTTCTTTTTCTTCTCTTCTGCTTTCCTTCTTTCTTCCACTTTCTGGCAACATCTAATTCTCAGACCTGCACATGTCATTATTGACCCAAACTAGTGACAAGGACAAGTACATACACACGAACTTTTGAACAATTACCAGATTGGTGTCAAAGGTCACGATAGGTCACAGGAGTCAACAACGTTAACCGTGCAAAAATTCTAGAATTAGCCCAAATCTCAAAACTAATCCTGCCATCCTTGAGGACTTAATAACACACAACATCATGAAACAGTCAATCTTGACTTCATCACTTGACCCAGGGTTTAGGGGTCAAAGGTCAAAATACTCAATTAAGTTATCACTTCAAATCACTACTCCCCCTACAGATTAAACAACCGATCATGTGAGTCATGCAAATGAACTAGCTTATCCGCTTACCAAAAGTGTTGGGTCAAGCGGTCAATGATTATGGGGTCTCTAGGGTCACCGAGTTCAAACATATTTACTGTGCGTACATTTAAAATAATGTCAAATAGAAAATATTTTATCCCCTCTTTAGGACTTGATGAGCGGTCAATAAAATTCACGTATGACTTCATCATCCTTTTGACCCATGTTTTAGGGTCAAAGAATCAAAATAGCTTCAAATTAGGTTACACTCCCAAACACTACTCCTCCTACAGTATTAAGCAACCTTAATCATTGAGTCCATGCTATTAATAGCTTTTATCCGCTTTAACCAAAGTTATGGGTCAAGAGGTCAATATGGGGTCATCTGTGGTCACAGAGGTCAAACATAATTACTAACTGTGTGTAAATTTTAAAATAAGGTCAACTAGAAATATTTTTAGCCCATCTTATAGGAATTGAGCGGTCAATAAAAGTCCATTATGGAACTTCATCACTTTACCCATGGTTTGGGGTGCAAAGGTCAAAATTACTTCAAATTACGTACACTTCAAATCACTACTCCTCCTACAGCCTTAAGCAACCTGTTCATGTGAGTCCTGCATATGAATTAGCTTGAGCCTCTTTACAAAAAGTTTAGGGGTCAGAGGTCATATGGGGTCATCTGTGGTAACAGATGGTAAACATATTTACTGTGTAGTAAAATTTCAAATAAGGTCAAATAGAAAATCTGTTTTAGCCCATCTATAGGACTTTATGAGCGGTCAAGCAAAGTCAATCATGACTTCATCACTGACCCTGTTTAGGGGTCAAAGGTCCAAAATACTACTTCAAATTACGTTTTACACTTCAATCACTACTTCTTCTACAGATTACATAATTTGATCACGTGCCTCATGTATTTGGTGTAGTTTGGCATCCCCTACAACAGTTACTTAATGAAATTTTGATTAAAGGTCATTTGGAGTCAAAGGAGTCCAAGACCTGATTTTCACTAAAAATGCTACTTCTACAAGTTCCGGTCCTGGTACTCTCGACTAGTTCAGATCTGTATACAGATCAGTTATTATTATTTTTTTTTTTGCAATGTATTCAAAATCCAGGATAAAACGTCTACCAAATTCTTCAGTATTAGAATATGTCTTTTTTGTGGCAACGTCTTTTTTTACAGAGTAGACCCCCAAAAATGGAACCCACCATTTTCCATCTGTAATCCTTAATCCCTAAAGCCATTTTCCCCCACTTTTCAAATCACTGAGCGAACCATTTAGCTGTGTTTAGGGTGAAATTTGCTCCTAGATCTAACAACACAAATTGGCTCCCCTCCCTTTTTTGCGGTGACCGTCATGTTTGGTAGTCATTTTCCATCTAGGGACATAAGGGATATCCACAGACTGTGGTATTATATGTCGTAATGCGAGCAATTCAATTAAATCGAGACATCACTCTCCGTGCCTTCTTTATTGTACACGATAGGTTACTATAATAGAGTTTCAACTTAAGTGAGAGTTCTTGCATATTTCCAATGATGCTGCGCGGTTTGATTCGCGGGTTTAATCCTTGGTCCATGTGGAGACTAGGGCTTTGTTGTCCATTACAAAACATATTGTGGCCATTGTACATAATGTGACTGTACAGAACGCTTTATACTGGAATGATGAAATTCAGTTATTACATGGGTATGTTAAATGATACAAGACTTAAGCAATTGTTGGCCGGGATGTCCAGGAACTCATAATCCCTTTTGCGCGTATCCTCTTGCCAAGGTTGGATGGGCGTAGTTGATATAAGAATGCTTTTTCTTCTAGTGTGATAAGACATGAACTTTGCAGTGTCCAACGGCAAGTTGTTTAAAATAACAACGTTTTAATAAATTGTTGCTGTTCAACCTTTATGTTCACCCTATTACTTCAATTTAAACACTGTAGCCTATGGGACATGTCCTCTATTCTGTTGTTTTTGTTTGTTCCATCGATGGGCTAATGGGAAACCAAGTGTAAATCCCTAAAAATTATTAAAATCATATAACCGTCTGTTCCCGGCCCATAAAACTGGCACATTGTCTTGAAATGAATAAAAATGTCCCCCCCCCCCCCAATTAAATCCCCCCCCCCCCCACTTCAATTTATTTCCCTCAGTATCAGTGACCAATAGATACACTAGACTTCAGCAAACAAGGAGCGAAGATAATCAATTAACCGACCGCAGTATGTGGCATAGAAAAACCTTTCAGATTCCGTTTCATCTGGATTGAAGGACCATTGTTATAAATTGTCCGCGGTTGAAGAGATTCAGGTGTTACCGCAATTTTAGACGAAGGTATTTTAATAATGACGTAAACAAACATACTTATCCTCATTCACATTTACGTAAATTGAGCTGCTATAGTGCGTGTTCAATTAACTTTGACTATTTTTCATCATTTTATTCTAAAAGGAAGAAAAACAACAAACATCATGACAGATGTTGCTGGGTAAGCTATGCCCTAACAACTTTGGTGCAGAATTAAATCCGTACCTTATTGCTGAAACTACATTTCTCAATTCACTTTAACGCGTTTCATATTAAAACTTAGGGTCAACGACCCTATATTATAATGTAAACTGGTTAGTTATTGAAAGAGGACGGGTATTTTGTTACTCAACACAATCGTGTATGGTTGAACACCTGACTATAACCATGGCCTTTGCTCCGCATATACCGGTGTGAAAGCGATATCGTCCGGCAGGAGCCATAGGTCCGGGGCTCCATAGAAGTACCGTAATAAAGCGTGAACGTAATGTTGCGCGAAGAGTGCACCCAGAATTGAGTGCCCGATTGTTCACCATTGTTCCCGGACTAGGATACACCGTACAATGGTTACGTCTAAACCGGGCCCCATTGTAATATTTTTAGTTAATGGTTTGCTGAAGTATATACATACCTCCACTGGTCACTGAGATTGGGAAAGAGAATGAGGTATATTTTATTCATTTCAAGAAAATGGTCCAGTTTTTAATGCGCGGGAACAGACCGTTAATGATTTTAATCATTTATTATAAAATTACACTTGTTTCCCTTAGCCCCCCGATGGGGACAACCGAATTGGTGCTTATATAGTTGGTTGTTTGGTCTACGCCAAATAGTCTATTGGTTGAATTTTAAAGCGACTAATGCATAAAAAAATATTCGACATATGAAAAGGACCCTTACTGAAATCCACTTCCACAAAGTTTGAAAACAATTTGGATGTTGACATTCTGTAAAAACGTAAAAACAGGACGAGTTCCAGAGGGGAAGTGCAGTTTCGTGGCTAATTTCTAGAACATAAAACAAGGTGTTGACATCCTCTGAACAGAATTACAGTGTATCTAGCATGTTTTGTGACACCATCAAAAGCATTCAGAACCAGGATTCATCAGGCATATATACTTTAGGCTTTTCTTAAGATATTGATCTGACAAGTTAAATGTGAATTAGCCGGGAAATAGCACATGTACAATAGCAATGTTGGGTCTGTGAACTGATGACAGCATGCTTTTCAATTTGGGTAACTCTGGCAAGTAAATATGTCAGCATCCTTTTTTCCAGAATTGACACGAACTGCCACCTCCCCTCTGGAACTTTTCCTGTTTTTTACTGTTTTGACAGAATGTAAAACATCAAATTGTTTTCAACTTGTGGAAGTGATTTAGTAAGGAGTCCTTTTCATTAATGTCTGAATATTTTTTATGTCCTTATGTCGCTTTAAAGTAGGACTTGAATCAAATACAATCGTCCTCCAGGCATAGTTATATTCATATACTAGTATATTGATAGGAAGTACCACAACTGTTACCTGTGGGCCATTAAAATAAATCCCTCTTACCTCTCACGGTTGAAACGACAAGACCTAAAACGTTTATGAAGGGTCTTCACTCACTGTGAAATCTACTATAGTTACCATCAAAGAACGGATTAAATCTTATGAATGGCGTTTGTTTTTCAAAACTCAATACTTGTGTGGTCATCGCACCAATTCGAGTAAAAGTCCCATGGATGCAAATGAGGTATTACAATTGATTCCGGAATGCTCGTTGTTGTGCAGTAGCGCTGACGGAATGAATGGCAATACCTCATTTCATCCATGGGACTTCTATATTAAACGTCTACCCAAAATTGGGACACAATAACGCGCACGTAAGGTCTATATTTTCCTGAACAAAGCACACATTATAATAACCTCCTCAGAATGATTTAATTTAAAAAAACTTATAATGGTGGGACGATAAAAACTTAACTACAGTTCTACCATTATAGGGAAATTGTTCAGATTGCCCTGCATTAATTATGATGTAAAACAATACGTAGCAATTATCACCAATGTAGAGTGTGTCATCGTTGGATAAAGTCTTCAATTGGACAATTTTTGGCCGCCAGAGGGGTCAATCCAAACGAGATTGATGTTTTATTCCGTGTAGAAATATGTTGTTAGAATAGCCATTCCTTTAATTCTCTTATCGTTGTATGGATTCCTTTATTCTCTTATTATTGTATTCCCCACAATAGTGTAAGAAATCTTAATAAATGATGGTATGACTTCAAAACAATAGCAGCAGAAACAATTTGGTTGTGAATAGCCATATAATGAAGAATAGGATATCAAAAGTCTATAAATAGGTCAACGTATTTGCAGGCGGCATTGTTTGTCCGGGGGAAATATCACGTAAGTATTATTGGAAATTATACACCAGTTTTGTCACAAGTCCTAGGATTAAAATATATGGTTAACTATATCTGCGGGATGTATTTGAATAACTATAGGGTCACAAGGTCAAGGTCATCCTGTGATTAAAGTTTGAGAACGCCCTGCATGGTGCTTATTCACAATGGTCCAATTATGAGAAGGGGTTCTTGTAGTTTTGTTTGTTTTTATTTGTTTATTTTTTTTAATTTTTAAAATCTAAAATATCGTTTCTCACTTAATTAAAAGGACTAGAGTAATGCTTTTAATGTTCCAAATCACCTTAAAGTAATTTGTCATAACATGTTCTACCTCAGCGTCCCGATTTACGAACCTATCCACTCTTGAGTAGGAAATATTAAAATATTATTGTGTATGAATATACCTATTATACTGTGATTTGCCATTGATGCCACGCTGTCCGACAGCTGCTTTCTTACTATACCTTACCATAATACTACACAATCAATATTTGAAGGTCTAATAAACTTGAATAGGTTCATTTATACTTAGTTTGGTTTACATACCTCCAATGTCTGACCCTCACTATACACTTCCTAGGGGGCTTCCCTACACACAAATACACAACCAGAACAAACACAAAAGACCCACACTCATACCATCGACAAATACTTCTATAATGTCTTCATCATCGTCATGTCTTTGCCTGCCATGAGTCAGAGATTAAATTATATATTCCTTTTGCAGTCACTAAGTCCATTTTGGGGGATCTTCTTTTTTGTCAAATAGTTTGTATTATCATTACAGGCCCCGAAATTACGTAGGCAAAATAATTATCTAAATCGTAAAGGCAGGCTGGATTTCCCTGGTGTACAGTTACTCTGCACCCCAGTTGTTATGTTTTGTCTTCACAAGGGTCGCACTTCCTGTCCTAACATTCCCCTTTTTTTTTAATGTTTTGTCTTTTTGACTTTTAGTTCAGCAGACAGTTGTTTACACGGTGCAAATTCATCTCCCGTGTGTTGTGGCATTGACGTTACATGGTATGAAGCCGGTCTACCCCTGCAAACCAATTTCGTTGATTTCTTTAAATTCACGCCAGCATCCGAAGCGTGAAGGCTATTGCAATTGGTGTATCTCTGAATACAAGACTTCTCCATAATATATATCAATCTTGGTTAATTATCTATGGCTTGCTACTTGCACGAACCGATATCTTTGTGCTTAGTTTAAGTAGACCGGACTTATAATACCAGTTAAAGTTTCGGATACCATTACCATGCCTCGTTTTTTTTTCCTCATGTTGATTTTTATTTTTTTGCCTTCCAATATATTTAAAGGAGCATATCATTACTTAACTCCTTTTTAAATATCCAGAAATACCTTCGTAGGGAAAAAAAAGGTGATGATCCTGACAGGTGGTTGTTAACGTTTAGTGATGGGTAAATAAGGCAGAGAAATCGTCCGTGAACCTTTAAGATTCGTCTTGTCATTTAAGTAGTCTTAGACTAGACGAGATTCTCAAAAAGATGCTTAATTAAGGAAGTACAGGCATTTTTTAGTAGAAGCGTTTCAAACAACTTTTCTGGACAGATTTTTTGTGCTGATTATGAAAATGCCGGTTGCTTTGCTGAATTTTGAGTGTAACGGGGTCAAAATGTAAGAAATTCAAAATGGCCGCCAAATGCAACATATTTCATATTTATTTTTTGTAATTATTGCATTTCTACTTTTAAAAGTTATCCGACTTCCTTCTATATACCGTCCTTTGAAGCTGAGCATATTTTCGATAACTTACAAGCATAAGTTCTTTCCCCATGAGCCGAAATTGAAGAAAATTCAAAATGGCCGCCAAAATATTGACGTAATAAAATTAAAAATATATACTTCCTCAAATGTGATTTTTTTATTCAAAATTTATTTTATAAAGAAATGGAGTACTGTATCCAGTGAAAGGAAGACTACTTGAGGCGATTTCACATCTAAATGCCATTACATTCTATTTATAGGTGTCTTAGAATAAGAGAGTGGCATAGGCTAGTACTATGATATGCTTTGTTAAATTTTGTGTATAGTTACTTTGTAGGTCTAGCTATAGGTCATACTTTTATGTATGCAAAATATAAATTGTAGACTAGAATGTCTGGACCTTCGAAATGACTTGCAAGATATTTGGAAAGGCCTAAGCATATCTTCCAATATATTCCGTAGGAAGTGAAGGGAATCGCCCGACGAGTAAATGAATAAAATGATAGTTACCCTTTCCCATTATTAGTGATTGGTCCCAGACGATCATGTACAGTTCAGTCAGCTTGTTCTTACAACACACTTTCCAAAAAATGAGATTGGCATGCCTAAATTTCAGTAAACTAAGACTGTCAAATATATTATGGTCTTACCTTTCGATTAAACTAAGTATTTGGGATCTTTAAAATGCTGACACCACCACTGCAAAATTAGTAATAGTTAACGCTTGTGGCTCGAAGATGTCGTGGACCTATAAGACTGCAATTAGACCAGGAGCATGGACCCAAGTCAAACGTCACCGCCCCCCCCCCCCAACTACATACAGGCTTGACACCTTTGGTAGTTAGTATGGACCCTCTATATAAATGCTAGGTAGGCCCTACTCTCAAATTAATTGTGGTGTCCCTTTTTTCAATGGGGTCCAATTTAAGGTTATACAAGGGTCAAGCCTTTAAAATGCTCCAATTATATTGAAATGTATACCATATTGTCCGTTTAGTCATAAGGACTCCAAAAATGCATAGTTTGTACCATCTATGACCACTGGTTTTGGAGTTATAGGGTAAAAATGGTTAAAATGATAAAAAGAAAAGTCAATTTCCATTTGTCAGGGGTCAAATTCAGAAGTAAGTTGCTCCCCATTTGTAAAAATTTTGTTCAGCTAGCTTAATGTGTCAAAATATAAGGGAATCGTTTGTAGCATCATGTTATCATGGTTATCATGTTATGCGACAAAATAGGTCATAGGGCACATAATTTAATTGGTGTTGACCTTCTTTGACCCTTATCTCCGTAAGTAAACATTCAACATAATCAAAACTATACTTTTTGGGAGTCTCTTTTTCCCTCTGGCAATAATTTGATAAAAGAAAGTAATTTCCATTTGTACAGGGGTTCAAATTCAGAAGTTGCTCCACATTTTGGTAAATTGTTGTTCATCTAGCTTATGTGTCAAAATAGGAATAGTTTGTAGCATCATGTTTCATCGGTTATCATGTTTGCGACAAAATAGGTCATAGGGCACATAATTCAATCGGTGTTGACCTTCTTTGACCCTTATCTCCGTCAGTAAACATTCCCATAATCAAAACCTATACTTTTTGGGAGTCCTTTCTCGGGCATAATTTGTAAGTATTATTTTATTAAAGGTGCGTGTTCCGATCGTCTTTGGGACCCCCTGATTTACCCGGAATGTATCCGACTTTTGATCCGATGAAAGGTCCGTCCCATTGTCGTCCTGAAATTTGAGCCCTCGAATCCATTTCATTCCCAATATATAAACAAACTAGAATTTCGCGGTTCGGCGTCCTTTCGCGCTCGGCTATATTCAAAGAATATAAGTTGTGGGCCGCCCCCATGACCTTTACCCTGGCACGGGACTGTGATCTCATCAGCATATGAGGGATAACATGGTGCACCTATGACAAAGTTTGGTTCCATTTCAACTTCAAGTTTTCATTTGATCAATTTTTACATTTTTTAAGTCAAGCCCATGTTTCAAACTTGACCTCACATGACCTTTGACCTTTCAACTGACCTTTGACCTCTCAAATATGATGGCTCCCTTGGTGCACCTATGACGAAGTTTGGTTCCATGAAGTTAAACTTTTCAATTGAGGTCAATTAACAAAAAATTAACAATTTTTGACACACCAAACACACATACATACATACACACGCACAACGGATTGCTAAGTGGTCCTGCCAGCTAAGCGTGGCGGCCCACAAAAACCGCCGTTTTAGTGGTTAACCACTTTTATAGCACAGTAATTGAATAGGGCTTTTGCAATATGCATTATTGCGTCTACCTCTACCATCAAAACCGTATGTTTGTTTCCCACTGTACTGAATGGGTTGTATGTTGCAAGTGCCAGGCTCTCTCATATCAAGTAGAAAACACACTACACAATCGGAACAACCCCTTTAAATATAACCAGATTAACTTTTAATGTCGACCCCTGTACAAAGTGAGATTGGGCTTTTTTCCCATTTTAGTCATGTTTACGCTATTACTCCAAACCAATGGTCGTAAGGTGGTACAAACTATACATTGTTTTGGCATCCTTATGACGAGATGGACAATATGGCATACGTTGCAACTTGATTGGAGCATTTTAAAATTTTGACCCCGTGAAACCTTAAATTGGCCGCTGTTGAAAAAGTGATACCACAATTTGAGATTACTTACTACCAAGCATTCATATAGAGGGTCGATACTAACTACCAAAGGTGTTAAACCTTTTCTGTATTTGGGGGGGGGGGGGGTAAACGAACTCCTTAAATAAGGCCCCTGTGATATTCAGATCCTCCTCTGTCACATACGTATGCATGATACAGGTTAGATGTATGTGCAAATTTAATACGAATGAATGGCATGGACAAATATTTCTGTCGGTCAATAAAGACAGCCAAAATATTCATTCAAGTTTACGAAAATGTTCCCAAATTATTGGGTTCAACTAATAAAAAAAACTTTGAACCCTTAATATGCATGCATATGTATACTTATGTACCAGACACATGAACATTTGGAGGATAATAGTGCCATAATTATGAAACAAATTGTAAAGCAATCAGTTTTTTGAAGAATACCACTAATTTACATAAATAAAATGCACGGAAAGCCCTGTTAAATGTCTAGTAATTTATTTTAGTAAGGCTAAAAAGTAGCGGAGGATCTCAATTGGAAACGAAAAAAAAATCAGTATTGGAAAACATTTAAATTGTCGGAAAGCAAGAAAACACATATTTTGGCAAAAAGCGGTTATAAAAACTCTTCAAATCTCACACTTCCTATCTCACACTTCCTATATATCTAAAAGGTCATTGCACAGATAAGTTTCTTTGGGGTTCAAACTGTGAGAAATTAAAAGTTAAAAGAGAAACCAATATGGGGTATGTGGAATATGGTGGTTGGAATATACCTAATTTGGAATATCAAATCTGTGCTCTTAATATAAAATGGACATCTGGAATATCAGAACAATGGTGTACTATGGAAAAGAATCGCATCGCAAAGCATTGGTTTGATCCCTTGGGAGACTTGTATTTCTTTCTTGAACTAAATTGTAAATCTGAAAATGTGGTAGACATTATCAGTGGTCAAATTACTATATTTTTATCAGTGACTATTAATTAAAATCATGGTACTTTCTGCAAAATAAATGTAAAAATAATATCTCCAACAATGCTATTTTATGGGTAATGATAATTTAAGACGCAATAGCAGAGTTCTGTGTAGAAAATGAATACAAGCTGGAATGATTCATTTGAATGACATTCGCATTGGAAACAGATTGCCAATTTAGGCGATAGGTGAATATATTAAAATGTATGTAGAATTGTTGATTAACATATTAAGGAAGTCATGCAATTCCAACCCGTCGTAATGAAAGAATAAGGAATCGAGACCTGAGTTAGGGAGCGGTCATTATTTATGCCAGGGGGAATGGATGATTTCAATTTTCAGCAAAATGTTTCGTGTTCCCCCCCCCCTCGCTTCCGTTCAAAAATTTCAGTTCCCCCCTTGTCAGTGATTTTCCCATTTATAGATCATGTTCCCCCTCTCGCGTTGATGAAAAATTTCACGTTCCCCCCTCTCTCTTACAAAATTTTTCGGGTTCCCCCCTCAAATCCTCCACCCCCCGAGTAAATAATGACCCCTCCCTTAGTATGCAAACTAATACCTCACCTTTTCACTTTTCAGTGATAATGATGCATTTTGGTAGCCATTCTGTAATGTTTTGATCCCTTTGCACTCAAAGCCAGAAAGTTAACTGGCATACCAAATATAAGTCTAGAAAGTTGTATCAAACACCTTAGACACTAAAACAGGTAGTGAAGTGACTTTTTACAATCCTGGTTTAGACCTTTACAATATGTCTATGGTATTTTAGCGGCATTTTGAATTTGATCGATATTTACCCCTTGGGCTACAACTTAAGCTGATAAGTTGATAATAATATACTCACCAAATATACTCACCTTCAACAGACAGTGGGTTTATAACACTGAATTATTGTGGAATTGTAGGCCTAAAATTAAGTTATGTTTTTTATGATATTGGCGGCCATCTTTATTTGGTCCAATTTTACCCCTTTAGGCTAGATTTTATGATTAATAATTAGTGTTAATATACTCAGTTGCAAAAGTCTGTGTAGAAGAGTAAGTTTAATGTCTGTTAACTGTGGAAAATTACGAATTTATATCTATTGACATAATCTTAGTGGTATATTGGCGGCCATTTTAATTCTTGAATTTGACCCCATTTGCACTCAAAATACAGCAAAGTAGGTAACACCGCCATATTCAGCATAAAAAAATCAGTCTAGAAAAAATGTTTCAAATGCTTCTACTAAAAATGCCTCATTAAGTTTCTTTTCATGATTTCGTCTTGTCTATCATATGGAAATCTATACGGCAGCCTGCTTTCTGACCTTGCTATACACTTTGTGTAATGGGTAATTTAAAGGCAACACAGCGTCAAGTTGTGTCTTGAGATTTACGAACCGCGTTTATAATGCTTTATCATGTTTATTATCCAGTGTTATATTATAAAACGAGTATGATCTATTAAGCCTTATCGAATTGGTCATTCTCGATCTTAAGTCTCCAGGAAATTATGATAAGCGAAACTTTATTTCGCGGGAAATTATTTCCTATATTCTCTTATTATGCTTGTATTATAAAATATTCTGCACTATGATAACGGTGAGGGAAATTACATTCACATTCTATAGCAATGTATTCAAAATCCAGGATAAAACATCTACCAAATACTTCAATATTAGAATATGTCCTTTTCTGCGAACATTCTTTCTACAGAGTGAGGCCAAAAATGGACCCCGTTTGTGCCCGCCATTTGGCATCTTTAAGTAACATATATATTATATATAATATATGGTATAATCGGAAAGCTGATATCATTAGCTTTAACTTGCTTGCTACAAAGATCATTCCCATCGTACATTCAAATGTACGGCGTTCAGCGAAGCAAATCAGTGTCCTAAAGGGAATCGGGCTATTTACTGTGTGCAAAATAAATTGGACGGTGTTTAACCCCCCAGAATGCAGATACAACTTACCATGGATGATCTCTCTGCCTTTTTTCACCTTCATTACTCATAAATACTCATTTCCAACGGTGCCTGTTTTCACATTTATAGCACTTCTTCTTCTTGCGTATGAGGCAGAAGCTAAATGTATTAAAGTTTGTGGAGCCAGATCACTGTTGACTGGTTGGGGTTTGAGAGGTTTATATCCACCGGTGGACGAAAGGTAGGGCACATTGAGAATGTGATCCGCAGTCTGTGATAGAGTGCCACATTAGGAGGCTGGAGATGATCGACGCCCCCATTGGCACATATTGCTGTTGAAACGATCGACACCTGTGCTAATCCTGTTCAAGGTGACCCATTCCTTATGTGGAAGGTTGCTACCAGGTGGGAGTTCTGTCATGGGTGTGAACCGTGTGAAAGTGAATTGGTCTGGTCTTGAAGTATCTAACCAGGCAGTATTCCATGTCTGTAGATTGTTGAATGAAGAGCTGGAGAGTTTAGCAGCGTGTCGACAGAAAGGTCGACGAGAGTGCAGTCTCGATCTGCCTAGCTGGTCTGATTCTTTGACAATATAATGCAACAGGTGCTTGTTGCCCAATTGAGAGCCTTGTTCACCAGTTTATGTATGTTCTCTCCGAAGCGTGGGACGTAGGCCCCAGTAATGGTTCTCATGGTCTTGTCGAGTACTGTGTCCAGGTTCTTTGCGTGAGAGCTATTGCGCCATCCTGGGGCGGCACTGTAGAACAAAGCCATGGCGATGGTGGGTAGGGTGGATGTGCTAGCACCCCAGGAAGATCCAGCAAGGCGGCACAGGAGGATACCTTTGCACGTACTGATTCGAGATGCTGCCGATAAGTAAGCTGGCGATGAGCCTCTTTGGTGTTAAGACGGAAGACAGTAGCGGTGGCCTTCACTCAGCTTGTGTCTCCAGGTCTTGAGATATGCTGCAAGTAGGGCCATGTCTGAAGTAAGTGTACTTTCTACTTCAGTCCAGCTTCTGTCCGAGTAAAGAAGTGCAGAATCGTCGGCGTAACCATATTGTCTAGATGTTGTGTGAGGTAAATCGCTGATATAAAGGTTAAACAGCATGGGAACCAACACTGATCCTTGTGGGACTGCGTTCAACGCAGTCGTCTGCTCTGCCCATCACTGGTCCTTATGAGGACAAAGCTGCGGTTTCCAAGCATGTTACATATGAATTGTACAAGGTGACGAGCCGGGATGGTCCTGAGAAGCCGGAGTGTCATACCTTGATACCACACGGTGTCATATGCTGCAGTAAGGTCCACCAAGATGACGCCTGTCTTACGACGCTTTTCAAAGCTCTCCTCAATATCATTTGTGAGTTTTATGATCTGATAGACAGTGCTCCGGCCACGGCGAAATCCTGCTTGTAGATGGGATTCGACGACTGGCTCCAGCTGGGCCAGGATCAGCCTCTCAAGGAGTTTGACCCATAACAGCAAGAAGCATGGTCAACCATCCGAAAGCTTTGAGGGGATCCAACAGAACCTCCAGAGCAGTCAAATGTTACACCCAACTAAGTTGTTCACCAACTACATTTAAATGGCAAGTGCAGCAAGAAGCCCAAAAAGATCAAACTAGACCGTAAGAGGTATAGTGGTGACCCTGGTTTCACTCGCCCCTTCAACATGGACGAACTTGGCTAAACTTCAACCAGGAAAAGCAGGCCTTGACAACATCTCAACTGAGCAGCTGAAAAAGTTCGGCCCAGTAGCAAAGGAGTGGCTTCTTGAGCTCTACAATTGCTATGTTATTTCCCAAAGGTTCCCAAAGATCTGGAGGAAAACACATGGTTTGGCACTCTTAAAACCTGGGAAAGACCCATCTAATTCCAAGAGCTATAGACCAATATCACTCCTCAGTCATAGCTATAAGCTCTTTGAACGTCTCTTGCTCAATCGTATAGCACCTGTAATAGACGAACACTTCATACAAGAAAAAGCAGGTTTCCGGCAAAGGCAAATCAACAACAAGCCTAACTCAACACATCGAGGATGGTTTCGAGAAGCTTATAGGGTTTGGTAACCGGAGTCGTGTTCGTCGATCTATCAGCAGTTTATGACACTGTTAATCACAGATGCTTACTCCATAAGATTCTGGAACACACCAAGGACATTCGCTTTAGTGAGGTCATCAAAATGATTGCATGCAAACAGAATGTTCTTTATTCAGCTAGGAGCAAAGAAGAGCCGATGGCGTAGGCTCAAGATTGGACTACCGCAATAGAGCGTGCTCGCACCTCTCCTGTTCAATATCTATACCAAAGACCAACCTAGGAGTGCAGGAACCTGTCGTTTTATCTATGCAGACGATCTTGGATTTAGCACACAAGATGCAGACTTCACAGTTGTGGAAGAGAGAGAGAATCTCCCGGCCCAAGCTTTCGATAAACTTACTCCTTATTATGAGGAAATCCACCTACGTGCAAATCAATCCAAGACAAAGGTGTATGCTTTCCACCTACGCAACCGTGAAGCCAAACGTCAGCTTAAAGTAACCTGGTCTGGGACACCCCTGGAGCACTGTGATAATCCTGTCTACCTTGGAGTTACCTTGGACCGCACCACGCGCATCAAGAAGACGAAACGTAAAGTATGTTAACGCAATAACATCTCGAACAATCTCACTGACACAAGATGGGGTGCTCGCCCACATAACCTAAGGTTGACGGCAATTGCCCTGTGCTAATCATGTGCAGAGTATGTATGGGAAAGATCAACCCATGCCAAGAAGCTTGATCCAGCATTAAATGCCTCTTGTCGGCTTATCACAGGATGTCTTCGCCCAACTCCAACGGACAACTAGCAGGAATTGCTCCACCAGACATCCGTCGTAGTGTAGCGAACATGCAAGAACATAGATGCCAAGTATCTAATGTGAAGCACCCTATGTCCGGACAGAGATCAGCTACTAACCGCCTTAAATTCAGAGAGAGTTTCTTAAGCAAATCCAAACCCTTGAAACAGTCTCTAAGGAGTTTAAGCATGGTAAGAGAGTCGCCTTGTGGAAAGAAAGACTTGCTATCAAGTCTTGCAGAACTGGGGCTACCTGGAATTGGAAGCAGATCAGGATTACCTGTGATTGTGGTACAGCACCACAGACAATGGAACATTTCTTGGTCTGCTCAATGTTGGAGCAACAATGCACAGATAAGGACCTTGCAGAATTCAGTGAAACAGCCAGACATTGTACCCACCTCTCGCTGGATCATATTTGAGAACCACTGTGTTTCGATAAGAAGAATTTCCAAAATAAAGTAACTTGATACATGCATGGAAGAGTTGAATGAAAACAGAGCATACGAAGAAACGAACATTAGTGATAACCCTTCCAAGGTAAGAAATGTCTTATTTTGTTGACCAAAACATGCCACATATTAACCTAAAAGTGTTTCAAAAATGTTGTGATACCATTTTAAATTAACATAAACATAGACATACTCCATCATCATTTTGGGCAGTGATTTTTTTTTGATAGCCGCGCATTTAAATAGAAATCCGTGGACAGAGCACAAAATGATGTACTTGATACAAAGAATCTACCTCATTCTATACCTAACCGATGGGAATGGTCTTTGCAGCTAATTAAATAAGCTTTCTGTTGATACCATATATGGTGATTTTTATTTCAGATTCCTTTTTATTCACTTTCCAACATAAATACATACATATACAAAAGCATATATAGTGTGTTATTAAAGAACCGAAACGGCGGACATAATCAGGGTCCAATTTTTCTTACTCACCTTTTAATATTGTCTACATGAGTTTGAAATGGGTGTGTTAAGATAGACTGTCTTAATTGCAACGTGGAAATTACATTCAGTTATTTCATTTGATTTCCAATCAATATGATCAAATGGCTTGGTGCTTTGACAAAACAAACATACAATTTTGTGGATACCTACAGTTCTTCTGAAAAATAACAATAGTTTAAGGTGGGGGTCTGCCATAAAATCAAAATCTACTTTTTAGGACATTATCTTGGTTTTATGTTGGAATATGGTAACATGTTGGACGACAATTAAAAAAAATATAAAGTTCAAGGTCAAAAGTCGCCTCATTTGCATAATAATTTATCTTGAATTTCGATACCTTAATTCCCCAATGTTTTTCATATATAAAACATGCTTATTCAACAGATCTTTCTAGCTGCAATTGTAGTAAAAAGTATGTCACAGGTCGTAACAGAGCCCTTTTTCCAGATTTTATCGTGTAAAATACAGTTATTTCCCGTCATATTTCAACTTTGCCCATTTTCGACCAAAATTGTCGCAAATTGAAAATTTTTAAGAAATTATATTTCATTAAAAATTAACAAATTGAGTTTCTATCATATTTCGTTACCGAGAAAAACGTCGGGAAAGTTATGAAAAAGCGTTTTTTGAGAAATCGCTTTTTACGTCTAGAAACACTTAATTTGCATATTATGCAAATTATATTATGCGTCAATGCGAGTTTGAATGTCGTATCGCAAAGTACATGAACTTTAGGAAATATCGACGGTAATTGCAGGTTTTAAATATGTTCCTTTCGGAAGTTATGCAATTTTGAAGGGAAAATGTTAAAAATAGCTGGGTGAAAAACAATAAAAAACAAAAGAAATTGAGACACTACATTTCCTTTGTTATTTATTGTTTTGAGACTGACATTTGCGAAAATTGTCCAACTAAAATTAGCGATAACTTCGGAACCCGATGGCCGATTTGAACGGGATAACAAGCATATTAAAGAGAAAATCCTGCTCTTTAAGGAAAATATGACTTCTAAAAAGCCCTTTTGGAAATATTATATGGCAGACTAAGACCTTAATACGACGAGACAATTGATATGTTCAGACGTGCTTTCATGAAATCAAATTTAATCCATTTATAGTTATTTGAAAACTTTAGCTTAACAAATATTAAATGCGTGTTGTTCCAAATTTTATCAATAAACATACTCTCACTTTCCCAAAGAGGTTTTGACCGGGATTCCTTCTTGATATGGCGTCTAAATACAATTATTAAGGAGGGTTTATATGCTATGGCTGTGCCATGCGAGAAGCGTGTACTTATTTTTTAGGATTCGTTTATTCGTGGATTGTTTGACCGAAGAATTACACGTTTCGCGTAGAAGTATACGCGCATCGCATATATAGCATCTAAACTTCCCTATTATATTATCATTCGCCAGGCCGCTGCCTATTTTGAGGCCCTTTTTGCTCTTAACCATGTCATTTTCAAGGTTATAAGAGGTCAATGGCTAATATGTCAAGCTCCAGAGTTTTAAAGCTTGTTCTGCAACTTCTTAAAAGCGATTTGAGGTATCTTTAATCATATTACCTAAGGGGAAGCAAAGGGCTTTCAAAACGCTGTTTAGAACCATGGATTCGATCCATGGCAATAGCTTTGTTTACTAGCAAACTAGGTTACGTAAAATCGTATCCCAAACTACGATACACATGTTCACCTCCAGTCAGGCTAGGTCAGTTGCTAATCGGTAAAGCATCACTACGACAAGCAATTATATTGATCATTTTCATCTTGTAATAAATCCGACCAAGACAAAGGTTTCTCTCAGCTTCTTTTCCCCCTGCAGGCGATTTTGTCAAAAAGGCTATGCATTATCTGGGATTTCTTTTGATTGCATTTTAGACCACATTTCAGCCACTATTTTTCTGCCATTTTAAAACATCTGACCCCTCCCCCCTAAAAACAAAAACAAAATCGCGATAAAATGCGATTTTAAAACATATGGGGCCTGGAAGCTCGATATAATGGGGTCCATATCATGAATAACCCAGGTTCTAATCCTTGCAATAAAGTCATACCTTCCTCGCAAATGCTTTTCAAAAGTCCTCTAATTTTTAAGATATGTTATGTTACGAGTTCATTTGCATGTAGCGAATCAGACATCGGAACAAACGTACAGGTAAAGGCTGTATTACAAAATTCTTGAACCTAAAGGATAATAGTAGGAGACATTCTTGAAATGACAAATCGTACCTTCGGCATCAGTGAGCCGGTAAGTCCATTGTACTTTATATCATCCAGAGGGTAATGATGTTAATGATGAGTATAATTATAAGCCAATTTGGAATAAATAGCCAGCCGCTAGCCGCTGTATAGCAATATCCAATTTGCAGCATACTGAAATTACGAGATATCAACAAAATGCTGCAATGTGCTACTGATGCGAGGACTCGAACAAGTATTCTATTACCTCTGCTGCCCATTATTGAAAATGCAGTATTCTGATTGGTCAGTTTACTACCCATTATTCTGCAATAATGGGTCGCCAATGCATTTTCTTATTAAATGAAGCTGTTTTAGGTAATAGAATATAAATAAAGGGTTTGCAGTGTCATGTATGGGCTCATAATGTATCCTCGGCCAGAAAAACTTTCAAATAATGGGCTCGGCTGCGCCTCGCCCATTATTTAGTTTGTCTGACCTCGGACACATTATTAGCCCATAAATGGCACTGGAAACCCTTTATTTCTTAAATCAATATTGATCCTTATCTTATTTTATTAATTGACGGCTTTTCAGTCCATCAATGGAGTATATTAATATGCAAAGTAACAACTTACATAGTAGCTAAGAATCCACGGTTATTCATAGGGTTGACAGGGTGTACGGGACATGATTCACTTTGTAAGGTAATGGTTAAGTTAAAGTTATCGGTTCGTAGTATCACAATCTGCTTGCTCGGGGATCGAAATCAACATTATTCCCCATTCTCCATACCTAATGAGTTGTGAAAACATATAGATCTTACTACGAATACTTCTGCTGACAGAGTGCTCAGTATCGTAAGTTTATTCATGATAAGTGGGTCAACATTTTAGAGAATAAAAACGTGAGCAGGCATGGAAAACGTGAGAGTAATAATTACAAGAACCTATTGAACCATATTGTGTGGCACATTTTTATAAGGAACTCATGTATAAACTCTTCATCAGAAATGCCCCTTGCATTATAAATTCAACCGAAAATGTCGAAATGGTAGGTATGGGACCCCCCGAAATATATAAATACTTGGTTGTCACTCTTTTCCAGTAATTATTCATTACACTCTATTGCGATAAGTCAAAGTTTGCATATTAAAAATATCATCTCAATATGAAATTCATCTACATTTTATTGGTTCGAAAAACTCGTGTCGAATTAATGAAAAAATAACAGGTGGACTGTCATTACCAATCTCACACAGATATTAATGTGATATTTGGTCTTTCTTTTTAGAATCAGAAAGCGCAATATGATTGACTGCTGGCAATTTAATGAATGTCAGTCATCTAAATGTAAATAATCATATTTGCAAGTTGGTATTTGATTTTATAGCTTTGACCTGTATATATTGTCATGATTTCTGATACTTCCGCTCATGTAACCCCATTTGAATTTTACATAACTTCTTAGATCAATCGATGTTTTGTTTCACGACTAAGGCCAATCAGAAAAAAACAAAATGATGTAAAGGTTATCTCGTTGATTGGTTCTGGTTACCGTTACTACCAATAGGCAGTTCAATCCCCCGTTCGTAATCGGTGACCGAAACCGCTGAACACAGACTTGGCGTGGGTCGCACAACTCTGGAATTATTTTGAGTTTTTCCCGAAAACAAAAGCTGTAGTAAAATAATGGCTGCTGCTCAGGGTTCAGCCATCTTCAAATATAGCATTGCATGATATATTCTATTCCATTTCCGTAAACGGCATAGAGAAATGTGGTCAACTTTTTCTTTTTTTTATGTTTTTAACTTATTTTGTTTTTTGGTGATTTTAACAAATTTGTCCTTTTTTTTTTTTTTTTTTTAAAACATTTAAAATGCACGCTAAATATAGCCTTGGCACTCGGCACCACATTCAGAGAAGAGGTTTCCGTAAATATCCGAAATATTAGATTTATGAATGAAAGTGGTAATCCGCTCGCTTGTGATTGGCGGATCGCTTCGCCGATTGGATTTTCCGAAAGTTCAGATGATCAGCTTCTCAGCATATTTCATATTTCCCAAATTTACGTGTGGACCAAAGCTATGGATTTTTAAAAGTTTTAGCAGTCTTTCAGTACAGGATTATCATTTTTGCAATAATATCAAGTTAGGTGACTTCTTTACATATGTAAGGGAATAACATTATTTTTCCCCGAAGTAATTCGGTGCAAATTTTCGCGCGGAAATAAGGAAGAAATGTAAAGGGAAAAAATCTTCGCCATCATTGGCCATGCTGTACAACAGCCCTACACATACGCCTGTTATTGACAGCTCTTGAGTTGACAATGACCCACGCTTCCGGTTTAGATTTTCACGCATTTTTTTCACTTGCTAGTGAATTTGAAAGAAGTAGCTTTTTCGCATTTCAAATAAATAAAGATGAATGCGTATCATGTTGTGAAAGGAATGTATTACGTCGTAATAGTCATAGATCAAATTACATGTTGTACACAATCCCCAGTTTATTTTTACGAAAAAAAAAAAAAAAAAATAGAAGTTTCCAAAACAAAAAGAGTTCCAGAAAGACGTTTTGAGTTATTCTTATGGACATGACTTAAAACTTCAAAGTGGGGTTCAATAATACATGAATTTAATTCTAGGCGCATACAAGAAAAAATGATTCGTTCTTCGTTTTTACAATGTATTTTGTTTAGTATAAACATAAGTAGCTGGGCAGAAGGCGCTCTTTCCCCCACCACCCCCTCCCCCACCCACCCGCCAACACACACCACACACCACAAAAAAACCCACCACACACACCACACACACACACATCTCAGTAAAAGAAGGAGTGTTTCACGTGGCATAGTCAGGATTTGGAGACGGGTGCTGATTTGGTAAATGTCACACACGTGTAATGTAGGCCTACGACTACTTTTGGGTTCCGTTGCGACGGGAAGGGGAGGGGGGAAAGAGGAATATAGTAATAATTATTAGGGGTTATACGCACAAAAATGAACTTGCTAAGTTTTATTGTGCATCCATTAATTTACCGTGTTATAGTTTACACCATTTTGTAAAGTATATATTTTCCCCACCATTCTAAGAAAATAAGCGAATTTTAAAGCAAAATATGCAAATAGTCTATCAAAATGCTTATGATGAGTTAATCTTGAAAATAGCTAATAGTTCATTTAGGGGGTATATCGCACGTGACAAGTTTTATATGCGTCCCAATTACTTTACCGTGTTATATTACACCATTTTGGAAAATTGTATATTTTTCGCAAGTTTTAGGGAAAAATATGCAAATAGCTATACAAAATCCATGTGCAAAGGAGGTGTGGAAAAAAAAACCTACTACCATTACATAGAGACCTGCATCAGGGTGATTTTCTACAATTTTTGAAAGTGTGTTCATTACCATGTACAGGATCTCAGATATGTTTAATTTTCTACAAAAAATGCTTTTAAAAATCTTGTGAAATGTGCTCCACATGTTTTATTAATTCATTTCCTATGCAAATTAGTTCAGATTACGCAAGATAGATGTTTCTTAATATGATATGTTATAAACTGTATATCAGGAAGATATGCTGAATTTTCTAAGTATGTTCTTGTTTTAGTTTTTAAGATTATAATTATTATGTACACACACATGCTATTTTGATCGCGTGCCCTAAGAAGAAAATAAAGAGAAATCAAAGATTTGACCTTGAAAAATTGTCTCCAATTGCTTCATGTACGGTACAAAAATTGGAATATCTCCGCAACTATAGATCCGATTTTGAAAAATTCCAAAAGGTACGTGCTGCGTTGACCCCTCTATCAAGTGGTGGTTATTTTAAACCTCTAGATAGCACATATAAATTTCCACCTGACGTGCCTACCTAACAATATTTTACGTGTAGACTTCTGTCAATCGCAATGAGGCAATGTGTTGCAATACCCTATGGAGTAGGTCCTATAAAAGATTGACATTTGTTTTTTTCCTTAAACGTACTACTGAAAGGAATCAAAAACTTCAGTTTTTAAATAATCATAATCAGAACCTAACCCTTATCACCAAAAGCCTTGTTTTCCTCCATTGTTCTTCGTAAGTATCCAGAGAGCCACTTCAGATATAAATTTCTTCTGTCATAACTTCAGTCGGATCTACACAAAGAATCGGTAAGGGGTGGCTTTAAAATTGCTCGCCTGGTTTCCGCCGGGTTAAAAAATAATTGAGCTATTGTTTTCTGATACTTTCTTGAATTCCAACTGTCAAAATGTATCTTGTATAGAGCCTACTCCAATATTAAAGCGTCATGCATATTACCTTGACTTAACAGCATGCTTTTTAAGGAACCAAGTATGATTACTAAATACAATGAGTTCAAGGGGATACTAGTAGCATTAAGTCTCTTGTAGTGTGACAGCGGCCATTACCTTAATCCAAACAGCTTAACGGGTTTTGTGCAGCATGTAACAGATCAGCATGTAAATGATAGAAAAGTTGATTCGTTAAAATTTATAATAAAACTGATAGTTAGAATTGAAATTAAAAGCAAGCATGCGGTAACATGATCTTTGAACCAAAATTTTCTGCCGACGAACGTCTTTGTAGATAGTTGAGCATGCTAAGCCAACACAGTTGGTTGTCTATTCAAGAACACGCTTCCTGCATTCTTGATGGTACGTGGCTTAAGTGTTACAATGGGTTATAAGGTAAGGATGACTCAGAGTTAGCGTCCTCCTGATATAAACTCGGATAACATTAAGATAAATGTCATCATTCTCATGATATTGACATTATATAATGGTTATCCTGATTTATATTAAAAAGGTTATTTATTGAAGACAATACAGGGAATAACATATTGTATTATTTAAAGCGGGATATATCTATCCTATACATAACAAAAAAATATTGATATGTTAAATTTTAGCATAAAAATTTTGAACCTAAATAGCTAGACCTTGCGAGTTGCCACCCAATTGTAGCCTTTAAATTAGTATAAAACTGGCGACTAACAAATTGATCCAGCTTCTATAATCCTAGTGCAAATTTAATTTGTAGCCAATAAATATGCATCTTTTCACAGCAGAGCTATAAAGAGAAGGAACGAAGTGAATATTTTGCTCATTTGGCGATATACCCAGGAATGCAGCCACAAGCTTATCATTATAATATGAGGGATGCCAAACCATTTAATACAATTATCGATTTCACCCAATATTCCAAGTTAGCACGGCTCGTTATAACCTTTGCCCGTACCTGAGGTACAAACTGTCGCTCGCTTAACAGCCTCTGGTGCTCAATAACGCCTCTTTCCAAAGTAATTAGCTGGTATCGTTGGCACATTCAGTCCAAGAAAAATCGCCGACGGAATCTGTGAGTTTCATATATCTTGTCATTTTACAAATCTGAGTGGGAAATTCTTAACGCCTGGAGGTGCAGAGCGTGCATAGTTTAGGTCAAAACCTGGTGGTTTATCCACACAATCGATCTACATGCTGTTAACGGGGCGATAGCAAAAAATGTGGGCCCGC
This sequence comes from Ophioderma brevispina, assembly GCA_023653785.1. Taxonomy (NCBI): domain Eukaryota; kingdom Metazoa; phylum Echinodermata; class Ophiuroidea; order Amphilepidida; family Ophiodermatidae; genus Ophioderma; species Ophioderma brevispina. The sequence goes on from JAMKCH010051679.1 coordinate 54,291, forward strand.
GTGTTTTACAGAAAACACATACCTCAGTCACGTGTTAGTAATTGCCATTTACTATTCAGTAATTTAATGACTTAGCAAATTCCATGCTAATTGAATGATGCGTTCTACAAAAATGTGCGTTTTACCATTTCTGGGAAGTGTTTATTACAATGTCAAGGATATATTGACAGGAAATACGCTTAGCGATGAAGAATAATTTCTGGAGGAATGTGACAAAACAAATTGATTTTTCTTTGATTTTGACCTAAATAAGGTCATTCATTTCATTTTAAAGTTAAAAAATCCAGACTTTTGAAGTTCGGGGATTTTTAATATAACTTATATCGTTATTAAAACACATTTAGATTATTTGGCGCTAAATCAGTTCAAGAGAGTTTTAGTTCTTAAAAACAAATCTCCAACAGCATCAAAATCTCATCATCGAGAAAATTGAGGGCGTGTGTATTAAGCAAGAGAAAAATCCAACTTTTGTAATGACTAACACTTTTAAAGCCCGTTGAATACAATTATAATTAACTCATATTCCTTCGTACTGATAAATATTTTTTGATCTAGATTTAAACTTGTTTATGCGTATGTCTTGTGTTTTTTATTTGCTTTTGTTTTGTTCTTTTATTTGTTTCTTTTTATTTGGTTGTTGTTTTAGATTAACGCCGAGTCTTTATAATCATATTTTGTTTTGCTGTTTTTGTTTCCTTGTTTTTATTTTTGTTTATTTATTTGTTTTTCGTGTTTGTCTGTTTTGTTTGTCTGTTCTGATCTATGGGCAGCATTGTCACTGACTTTGTCAATGTATCTTAATTGTATAAAATGTCAAGGTAAAAGAGCTTTTAAAATTAGAGACAACATAACTTTAATTGGTCAACCTCAGATGACAGCCTGTCGATACGGCATCCGTTCCAGTCTCCGTGTGGTTTGTAAAACAAGAGCGCTTGTAAGAAGGATAAAGGGTTGATTTATTACACTAACCAAAATGCAATGGAACACTCCATTTGTTTATGCATCTCAATTGTTCACGTATCTTCTCATCGATGGCTTTCAGTAAGGCCAATATGGGTGTCCACCGCTTAGGACTTAACATAGATCTATTTTGAAATTTTGATTTATCAGCAACCGATCTTGATTCAGGCTTTGGAGATGACCTAATTGTCTTTGTCATAGAAATCAGACTATCATTATTGTTTGCAGTCTGTTAATTTCTTGCTCAGACTAGAATCATTTGACATGATTCTTCTTTTTTTACCTGTTTTGTTTGTCTGTTCTGATCTATGGGCAGCATTGTCACTGACTTTTTCAATTTATCTTAATTGTATAAAATGTCAAGGTAAAAGAACTTTTAAGATTAAAGACAACATAACTTTAATTGGTCAACCTCAGATGACAACCTGTCCATACGGCATCCGTTCCAATCTCCGTGTGGTTTGTAAAATAAGAGCGCTTGGAAGAAGGATAAAGGGTTGATTTATTACACTAACCAAAATGCAATGGTACACTCCATTTGCTTATGCATCGCAATTGTTCACGTATCTTCTCACCGATGGCTTTCAGTAAGGCCAATATGGGTGTCCACCGCTTAGGACGTAACATAGATCTACTTTGAAATCCTGATTTATCAGCAACCGATCTTGATTCAGGCTTTGGAGATGACCTAATTGTCTTTGTCATAGAAATCAGACTATCATTATTGTTTGCTGTCGGTCAATTTCTTGCTCAGAATAGAATCATTTGACAAGATTCTTTTTTATTTTTACCTGTTTTGTTTTTCTGATCTGATCTATGGGCAGCATTGTCACTGATTTTGGCAATGTATCTTAATTGTATAAAATGTCAAGGTAAAAGAACTTTTAAAATTAAAGACAACATAACTTTAATTGGTCAACCTCAGATGACAGCCTGTCGATACGGCATCCGTCCCAGTCTCCGTACGGTTTGTAAAATAAGAGCACTTGGCAGAAGAATAAAGGGGTGATTTATTACAGTAACCAACATTCAATGGTACACTCCATTTGCTTAAACATCTCAATTTAATCCCATTGTTCACGTATCTTCTCATCGATGACTTTCAGTAAGGCCAATATATGGGTGTCCACCGCTTAGGACGTACCATACACGTATTTTGAAATCCTGATTTAAATCAGCAGTCGGTCTTGATTCAGGCTTTGGAGATGATCTGATTTTCATAGAAATCAGACTATCATTATTGTTTGCGGTGGGTCAATTATTTGCTCACACTAGAATTATTTCACATGATATGATTGAAATTTATTCGACCTTATGTACTACATTCTTCCCTAATTTGGGGAAATTAAGGAATAGAATGAGGTGACAACAATTTATTGTCTAACAGTGATAATTTGTAAGGACAGGCAGCCTGCCTTTCCATCTCTAGTGCGTAATAATTGATTCACGTGGTAGCAGTCTAACAACTTACTTCTGTGCGACATTTTGAGTCCGACTACGCCTGCGTAATAACAGACGAGCTACCTGTCTATAGCGTTGAGTTCCAACCACTGCGATACGCAATATCTTGAATACGACTCTGTTTTCGGCGGCGAAAGCGGTTTTGCCGCGACGACCATTGACTGATACTGGGAAAGTTTTACCCCGGCGTAAATAAGCCATCATGGCTGGTTTTCCGTGGATTTGTAGCCTAATTCTTCTAATGCTAGTACCGCTACCAGGTATGTACCAGTTATTTAATAGATAATATTCAGATTTTATGTATGGTTTCTAAAAGTGGTGTAATACTTTGGAAGCGCATGTTTAGTCGCCGTGGTATGTACATTCGTTTACTATAAACATTACGAAGGATACATTAAGCGTTCCCTGGTCCACGACCATGACAATAATTATACTTGCTTCTATATCTGCTCATTAATTTGAATTATATTACGCCTCACCACCAGCACTTTCGGTTTATGTATATCCAAGGTTCTTTGATAATATTACTCCATTGTCTGAGCGCAAATATCTTCATTGTAATACACCACGGAGGAGTCTTCTCGTGTATTTTGGTAAGCACGTTTTTCGTTTGCATAGCTATTTTACCGCCGCAGTGCTTTATTTGTAAAATCGACTTCACAAAATGAGGAAAATTATTTCGCTTATAATAAAAGCACTTAACATTCTCAGCATTGCAAACATGGGGGAATCGTTCATTCTGTATTCCTTTAGGGTATGCACTATTTCCGTATCGCCCAGGAACACACACCAAAAATGAAGTTATGTCGCCTCGTTCGGCAACATGAATATTTTCAAACCTAAAGGCACGTCTCAGAATCCAACCATCCGTAATAGTTACGAAATAACACGGTACTGCCATAAACCGCAAGTAAATTTTGTTATTTTTCTCTCCAGGTAAGATTACTATTGTTACCATTTAAGTTGGTTAATTAAAATAGAGAAGGCGTGTGATATAGAAAAAATTACTATGCCCGCGCTTCAGCAGACGATGTAAAACGTTATCATTGTAATGGAATAGATATCATTAATTTATTTTAAAAAAAGCGGCGGGAATTTGGCGAGGTTGTTTTGAACATGCTGATATTTTTGAAAAACAAAGGAATATGATATGACGCAAGACAATTCAAGAACATGGGATACTCAAGAGGGATAGAATTCCTTCTCAGATTTCCTACTTGACCAAAACTTAACCTCTAGCGTTCTTACTCCTATGGCAAAGATATATTAAAGCGCATTCCTCACTCCTAAATTCCGTTATCCAATTTAGCATTCTATTTTTTCCTACAGACACGGGGAATTCTCTATAAAAACAACATGTGACCCTTGTAGGCGTGGTTTGCAACTATTAATTCCATTCATAGCAACCAATCAGCTTCCTGTGTGTTAACCTTTGTAATATATGTACAAGTTAATGATATGCCTTATGAAGGCGTAAATTCCCGGAGGGTTTGTTGTCTTGAAACAGGTTTATGTAACCTTTGACGTCATAGGGCAGTAAGGATTACTCAAGTTTACCTTAGATATTTTAAGACTAGTATTCCAAGGAGAACCTTAAGATAACGTATTCTAACTGTGTTTAACATGACTAACCCACTCAACCTGCCTATTTCAATTATGAATACCTATTACCTTAGATTAAATTGATTGATACCTATTCGAATCACTACAAAGGTTCTGGGAAGGCCGCTTTATTGTTACTTCCCTGGAATTCAACCGTAAATACGGTTATTCTCCGTCAAGGTGACACACTATAATCGATGCGAACTATAATAATGTTGGGAACAGCCAATTGTTACTATTTTTATGGTAATCATGGCAGTGTTGACGCTAGTACTTATTAGTGTTCGTTCTTTTAACAACACAAATATAATTGGGTTGGTTTTGTTTTATTTCATCGCAAAGTGTTATTTTTCATATTTTTTTTCACTTTACGCACGTATGAGAATTTCAATATACAGTTCTTTCTTTTTCTTCTTCGTTTTATTTTTCTCTTTGTACTCACAAAAACACCGACAATCGCTTAGACCACAATACCTTAAAAATACCTTTCTGCATGTTTTAAAAGTCGCTCTTTTTGTTCAGACGACGTTATTCACAATTATATCTTACTCATATAAGATAATATTCTTCCACCATCTACAATTACCTACCTAAATATAACACATACACCTGCAAGCTCCCAGACCAATTAGGCAAACACAAACCATTTACAAACATTATAACATTAATGTTGTTAAGATATTATAAATAAGAAAAAAGGCCTTCCAAACGCGTTTGTGTCGTTTTAAGTGTTACCGCGTAAAATGTTTTAACTTTATCCGAGAACAAAAAAATAAAATTTTCTATAAAAGATTTATAAAGTGTTTTAAGTGTTTGCTGAGATTATACACACGCGTAAACGCTAACACTTACCCACATACATAATACATACATACTACATACATAATACATACATACATAATACATACAGACCTAATACATACATACATAATACATAATACATACATACATACATACATTCATACATACATACATACATACATACATACATACATACATTTATACATACATACATACATACATTCCATATTTAATAGCAGCAGACAAATATATTTTCCTCGAGCTTTATAAATGGCCTGATATCAATAGTTACGCAATATTCAAACGTCCAGTTATTCCTGTGATATTACCGAATTACATGTTGAGAATAGATTTAATTTATTAACTTGCGGGCTGTGTATTAAGCCAATGATTTTGGATATATGAAAAGCATTATTTTGTATCAGGATGCCGGGTATTGAAAATTACGTGCCGGTGTCATATACTACAGTGTCCGTGTGACTGAATGTCCTACCACCCATCTGTCTATTGTGTTCTCCATTGAGTGCTGTATGCATCATTTGTTTCAGCACTGTACCCAAATGGCATCGTCTATAAGGTCACGGTTTATTCCGAACATGTCGCTATGGTAGCTAGGACACTCTCTCATGGGGGACATTCAGTTTCTTTACACCGGCATGATGAAAAAAAGTTAGTAAAACTCATTTGAGTGTATGTGAAATATACCTGCCTAAATATCTGCAAAGGTCATACAGCAAGCAATCACGTGAGCTGGAAATCATTGACAAGTGTCTTCTTATTCATGTTAATCAGATCTTAGTGCATTATATATGAAGTAGTGTTACGGTTTCTTTATTAAATCATTGAAGTAATTAATGTTGGATCTGTATGAATTACTCATGTCGATTTTAATGCTTGTCTCAAAAAAAGTTTACAGAGATTGAAAATAAACTCTGACACATAATAAATAAAGGTGATATTTACAGCAGTATTGGCTTAAGGGAGTTTAGCAAACAAACAATAGTTAATAGGTGGATTTCTTCTCCGGAAGTCAATTTGTACCGCAATTCGTTCCCACAATGCAATGGGCGTATTGCATAACGAAGGAGATGGAATAACCTCAAACCCATTGTATTGAGTAATGTCGGAACAAATTGACTTGAGAACAAACCAAGGATCCGCGTATTTATTGTGTCTGGTGCTAATTTTTCTTCTGTTTTTATTTCCTGGTATCAACCGAGTAGACAAAACAATTACAAAAATGGTCAAACTGATAGTTTTAATTTCAATTATTTACAGGACTAGACGCACGAATGAGAGCTCAATATATTTGCTGAATGCAAAGTACTTATTAGTACACAAGGGTGTACGCAAGTTTTGCACTTAGCGGATGGTCTAATTAAAGGTCCATGGCCCGATCGCTAATAGCCTCGTCCCCAGAAGTCCAGATTTTACCGGAAGTGGCAAAAATTTTGGTATCACAAGAAAGCTACTATTTTTCTCATTTACCCTGTGAAATCTTAGGGCTAAAGGATGTTTGGTTTGGAAGTTATGAGTGAAAATGTGCCCCTTTTTGGTCGACCAATATTAATTTTACACAGTACTCTATGGGGCTTACAAAATTACGTTTTTAGTTCTCACATCAAAACGGATTGAAATATCGGCGTGGAACTTTACAGATGGAGTTTTGGGGTGAAGGCCAATCTATCAAGATGAACATTTCGCATACTTAAATCGGGCCATCCTCCTTTAATGAACATTATTAACCTTTAAAATGTCCTTGTATTGTTTCTCTAAAATATATTCCAGAAAGCAATTTCGTGAAAAAAAAAATCTTGAATCTACTATATGGAAAAATGTACTCCAGTTCTAATTAACAATTCGTAATTTGGGATTGTTCATAGGATATAATTAAATAGGATTTTCATTGATGTTGGGCAAGTTCAAACCCGAATTAGATTCCTTCCAGAATGTTACACAACTTTTTATCACACTGTGTTTACAGTGACTATTCCCACAATTAAGTTAGCTACGACCATTATTGTTCCGACCGTGTTCGTAACTCGTGATAACGAATTAGGAACCCCTGGTTAAACAGCACAACATGCTCCTTCAGGGCATCAGCAAAATGTCACCATCGACATTTTGAACATCCCTTAGGGCTTGTGCTCCCGACACGGTGACAAGTGATGAAGTCTAAAGACAAACTAAGCGACATTATACAGTCTTATGACAGTGTTAACCGTCTGGGACATGTTCTTACAGCTGGACTCATCACCCACCGGACCTTATAGATTGGCAGCAATCAATTTTAATTTTCTTCCACGGAAAAAGGAGGAACACAGATGCTGGGTTTATTAAATTTCGGATAATTGACAGCGCTTATCACTTTTGAATGATTTTTCTGTAATTATTTAATGTACTGCGTGATACCCTTCAAAGGTTACACGTATTTAATATTGACGACTATTTAAAGTTCACCTTACGTTTTCAAACATGCCCCAGTTGATTTCCGGCAAGGAGAGCAAAATGCTCGCTTCGGTGTTCTCTAGGAAACTTAATGTCAGTGGCAGTGTCCAATTTCACAGAATTCGGATCAAAGGTCACTGAGAGGTCATTTAGGGGTATCTCTCTAATCTCTAACTCTCTTTAATGCTATTTTTATGGTTGTTTTTACGGTATTCACCGTAATATTACGATCAACTCTAAAATTTGCATGTAAATAACCTTACTTATTTTACGGTTTCACCGTAAAACTACGGTGGATCTTTTACAGTGTATATGGCATGGTCAAAGGTCATTCAGTGGTCAAAAGGTTACTTTCTGTAACCCCTGTGTAATGTTGCGCCCACAGTTTTGATGCGTTATAAACAGGATTTGGTCAAAATGATCGTCCAGTACTTGTTATGTTGGTTATTCACAGATTTGGTGTCAAAGGTCACCTAGGTGTCATCAGGGTCATGGACAAAAAAATTGAATATGCTTATTTTGTATCAGATTTCAAAAAAAATATTAACACTTGTTGTTGAATTGCGTTGGCTATAACCGATATCTGAGGTGTTAATCAAAATGGTGTCAAATGCCATATAGTTGTTTTTAATTTCCCATTTATCTATTTATACGTCATTAAATTTATGAAGTCATATGTAACATGTGAGTAGCACATTTCATGCATGATTTGAAATTGAAAGATCTGAAGCTTTTATTCTATTTCTCAAACGTATCCATCAGTTTCCAAGCCTGCGTGTTCTTTTCTCTACATGATGAAAATAGACATAAAGTTATGTATTGTCAAAAATTATTACTCGACTATAATCCACTATTTCCTTTCATGCAACTTATACTAATATTGAAATACCCTTTTGCAGACAATGTACTATCGATCAATGACAAAACATACTGGAGGCCATATAACATCAGATTTTGAAAAGCATTTGATGTCATGAATTTAATATGATTTGAAATTATTCCGTCTTACTTTGATCTATGCAATTCATCTACGTCATTTATAGTACTTAACCTCCTTCATCTGATTCTGAAAACTGTCTTAGGATTTTACCCTGGGGTTTTTATTCAGACTTACCTATGGTGAATGTTCAGATTCATGATAGCTTTCTTTCATAAATGTGATATATCCTCTGCGATTTTTTTACCCTCTCAGTATTACTATATGACAATTAATTATACAGTTATCTTACCAACTCTGCTGAAAGCATACATATAAATATAATCCGAACGCGCTATATTAACTGTTTTAGTAGATTTATTCTGCCAGTAAAAGGAAGATCAAACTCTTGTTTCGGTATATTTATCATATGTTTCTCATTTCAATTCAATTACTTCGGTATATCAGGCAATTTGTGACTAGATATTAATGAGCAACACAATAACCCAATTCCTTTGGGTTAAAAAGCTCCTCGCTAGAATGTTTCTTTATGAATAAGGGATTAAGCAAATGCTCCTATTTTTACTAAGAAGATACCTATCCATCTTATTTTAGTCAAATAAGTGATGTTTTGGACTAACAGGAGAGTATAGCTGTCATCTTTTGACAATAGCTGCATTCAAAATACCCCATTCGACGCTTCCTCGGTCGTGTATGGCTGTAATCTTTGTAGTATATATATGATTTGGAGTTCGCACAAGGTTGTATTTTACCGCCCTCTACCGGTTAGAAAATGTGCAAATCTATTTTATTATTTTTTGATTTAAATAACAAACCAACAAATGTATTTAAAAAAGAGGAAGAAGAAAACAAATTTTATTAAAGTATAGGAAATGTCATCTCTTAATGATTCTTAGCGTAAAAAGAAATGTAGATTGAATAGCCTCGAGTTGTTAGTTTAAGCAGGAGAATTAAAAAAAAAATCATAAGATTGCAAGACGTTTCAGTCAATAAGTAATAAGGTAATGACATTCGTAAAATATTTTTGATCAATGTAATATTAAATCACATTGAATTTGTTATTTTTTCATTTTATACTTTCTATCCTAGTATTTTTCAATATTTTAGCAGTAAATTGATGCAAATACTAATAGAACTAAATAGAACTAAACTTTGAACAATTGCGTTGATGTTTGTCGAAATCATCACTATATTATCAATAACATCCCCACAGGGAAAATATTTCAATTATACGATAAAAGGGGCAAAGAAAATGTGTACATCTTAATTCTATTGGTACAATTTTTCATATTTAATTTTAGTATGTATGTATGTATAAAATTAATTGAGGTGGTCACACATACATTTTTTTGCTGAGATTAAAACCTTTTATCATAGGCTAATGGCGTAACACCATAGCATGAATTCTTGATTACCGGTTTCTATGCATTATGGGTACTAATTTGATGTTTACAACAAATGGTAAAGAAAGCAGTATTCAAATCAGTGTCCAAAAGTAATTCATTATTGTCTAAGGAAAATATCATCTGAAAGCTATGAATTTTTAGCACAAGTTTCTGCTCGCAATACGCATCAGAAATGCATTAAAATAACATCCACTGACATCCCATTACCCATTTTGTGGTATAGACCCTATGCAATACGACGCGACAAATAGCGATTAACATAAAATCTCCCTTGCCCTATGGTGGAAATACCAAGAGTATAATAGATCACCTGGACAACTTGGGCATCTCTGGAATTCAATAACAGGTGGGTGTATTGTAGTCATGTAATGTGGCTCTCTTGCCTTACAACATGGCTGCATATTGCACAAGATCTATAGACCAGACCCTTTGCAATCGGTAGCTGTGCCGTAGGCAAAAACCCACATCCATGACTACAATACTTGCTTGCACCTGTCATTAAATTCCAGAAATGTCCCAATCGTACAGGTGGCCTATTATGTGGCGTTGACTGCATAAGTTGTATTAAAATAATGATAAGTTCTTATGGTAACGTTCCATAGTCATTACAATGAGTGAAGCTCCGTAATCATTACAATGGGTAATCCACTAAAGCATTCAGTCGTGGAACTGTGTATAATTCATTGGAGCGCAGCCTGATTCGCAGGTAGCCATTACGAACTTGATAATGTAATATCATACTGGGTATAGCTCAGTGTGAGTATTATAATATCGCAGCCTATTGAAAACTATAAATGTTACTTTTCATCACAAACAAATACAGGTGTCGAAGGTGCCAGCCATGGGATTTTTTTCCTAAAATAGGTTAAGCAACAAATTACAGTATATCCCTACACAAAATGACAGATACATGCACAGATGGCCTATTGTTAATTTATACGCTTAAATACTTACAAGTATAGTGAAAATGCGGTAAACGAGTGTCGCCTCATACTGAAAGTAAACCTTTGTGTGACTTTTAAACGAAAGATAATTTTGTCTAGACTGCAAAACCTATTCACAGCTGTCTTGGTGCACGCCGCTTATACACAATGATATTAGTGAGGTTTAGGTGACACGTATACGCGATGCGTGTATCTGTACGAAAAGCATGAAATTCCTTGGTTCGATTAATCCATGAACAAAAGAAATTCACATTCCAAGTACAAGCTAACACTACGCGTATGGCATCCAAACTTGCCTATTAATTTTGACACATCCTGCCCACATCCAAGATGGCCGCCAATAAGTGGAGCAAAATTCTGCAGACTTTACAAATGAAGAATTCTGGATTATAAATCGGAAAATGCAGTTAAATCTCAGTGGAAAAGTAATCAGCAGCAATTTTTGGATTAAAATTGCAATACCGAATAATTGGAATGCCTCTTGTATTTCAAGTAATCTGATTACAACAAGGAGCACAATTGATATTTGTGCGCAATTAGGTTTACTACGCAATTAGGTTTGCTTATTTATTTATTAATAAGGCATCAAACAGAATAATTGCCCTGATCGTATTGTAAAGTAATATAACTTTTAGCAATATTAGCTTTAATTGAAATGTATAAACGTTCATTCAGTTCGGTCATTACAAAGAAATTTAGTCCAATGACATAATGTGAAATAAAGGTTAATGGCCGTGGTTGTTTATTTTACCAAACAGACAGGTTTATAAAAGCCTCATTACTCTAAAAGTACAACCGTCGTCTGTAGGGCAGCCGCGAGTTCAATGGAATTAAAAAGTGCGCTATACTTCCCAGAATAGTATGCTGCAAGGCACTTTCAAACTGTGAAAATGATGGCGTATTGTGAAAGACAACTTCGGTATTGTTTAAAATGTGGATGTATGTGGAAAGGAATGCGCGCTTACACCTCCATGTAGAAAACACCTGGTCCATTAACAGACGGTGAGATTTCATTTTTGCTACATAGTCGGTTGTTTCTCTTATCTTTGACAGCAAGGGAAGAGCAGTAAGGTTTAGGTTAACTACCTACCTTCCCTGAATTGCTTTATTAATTATGAAAAACCTTCACTCTTTCGCATTACTAGTTAATTACCAGCCATACACACACTGCGATCTCTGTAAATCTTTCTATCATGTTTGTACCAATTTTATCATGCGATTAACGTTCTTTCAAGCCAAATTCAAATCCCACCTGAACATAATAATAAGCAGGATTACCATTTATTTTAGGTTTTTATGTCTGATTTCGCGACGTACGGATTTCTTTGCTTTAATTATTCCGTGAAACAAGCATGATCATGAGGACTGATCAGTCTCTACGGTAAAACAAAGCAAAGAGAGCAAGGCTTAGCAGTGTGCTATACTACATCCACCATTGAATAATGTGTTATCATATATAGATAAACAATGTTTCTGAAACCGAAATAGAAAAAGTGAAAAATCTTTGTATTGTACATTCTACGTATTCTGAAATGTAAAAAAAAGTCGTGGACAAACTTCGGGTGATTACACGCTACGTGCTTTTTAAAGTATTATTGAAATATTTAGTCACCGTTAACAGATATGACAAACGTAATTTCGCAATTCATTGAATTTTGGAAGACAGGTCAATGGCACCTTTAGGCCAATAAGTATATATTGAAATTCCTTTTTATTGTTTTGCCCATGAATGTATTTTAATTCCATATCAGGAATACCAAATATTGCCACCTATCTTCATATTCTAATTCATAAATAACGTATATGTGTGACTGATAACTACCACATAATATATACATAGTTTTTTTATACAACAGTTTGAGGAATTGGCGCAAGATAAGTCCTTCTATTTCCATGGAATATACAACGATGCAGTTGGATTTATTATTCAAAATGAAAACTTAAAACCTTCAACTTTGCTATTTGTCTCTATATACCAACAAGGCTTTTACACCATGTACACGTTGAATTATTTAAGTATATAGTCGAGGAGTCCCTTTTTAATAGTTTAGTTTATGTTAAGACATGTGCCCGAAGCACATATCATTACGTCTTCAAATTTCAAACTCGAACTGCCTAGATCGCCTGCTTTTCCCGCGATTTTTCTTTTAGTGGTCTTAAATATCAGGCTCCAGCCGGTGTGTCTGGGTGAATATCTGCAAGCCATTTGATTTTACGGATATCACATACTTATATCACGTGATTTTTGGTGCTACTTGAAGGCTTGCGATAAGAATCTAATCAAAAATCTGCTAATAAAAATAACCGCATGTTTATTCAGATTTAGTTGAATAGTGACTGATTCTTTGCCCTTAATAAAGGCAGAGATAAAAGTGCAAGGTGACCGTCCTTGCAATAGGTTTGACTTACGTTTCACATTGATCACTGTCAAATATGAAGAATCTCAACTTATATAGATATTTAATACATGAATGTGCATGTTATAGGCAGGCGTTGTATATTACAAAAGATTGAAGCGTGTCTTTTCAGAGGGTGGTTATGTATTGGTCGTGGACGCATAAAAGTACACAATTTTAGAAAGGAAATGAACGATGAAAGGAATTATAACAATGTCAATTATATCATTGGAAAATCATAAAAACATAATTTCCATTGTTTTTGTATTGCATGTAACTTTTTCAATACATACCATTTTAATTTGCTGATATTTATCATCTTCATGTGGTTTTCTCATTTTTATCCCCCTAGCTTTTAAGCCAGGGTAGGATATTACATATATGTAGTATATTCCATTTTGATTGGATTGTCTATTTTGTTTAGTGCTCTCACGCGAAAATTCGGCCTTCAATTTCAACCAAACTTGGTGACAATATTTGTTTGGGTTAGTGCACTTGACATGCTTGAGATGACTCGAGACATTTCTGGATAAAGGTCATCTGTATTCAAATCTCAAGATCCTCTGACTTTGACATATAGGGTGTACACAAATTGAAGTCAAATTTTTTGGTCAACCGATTTAAGGGGCATTCTCTAAATATCTATCAATTGTTGCATGACCACCAGACTTGCTCACAAAATGCTCTTTCAACATACTCTTCCAAGCTTAATACACGATTTACTTTCTCAAAAGAAACTAGTCGAAGGCATTTTTGAGTAAAGGCAATTGAAATAGTGTTTCTATATGCAAATTTTAAGCTGATTCCAAATCTTCTAGTCCCCAAAGCTGATTTTTAGGGGAAGTATGCCTAATTTGCATAAATTCAAAATGGCCGGAATTTTAACATTTGTTTGTACATAACTCAAGATTTAAGGCTTGTAAAGACTTCATTCTTGTCTCCATACATATGTTTTCAGGGTCAGGAACACAACTAGATCTAAGGTATTATGGCATATATTGACAATTAATTTGCATAAATTTAAAATGGTAGCTAATTTATGCTAATTAGGCACATTTCCTCTCAAAATTCAGCTTGGGGACCAGAAAATTTGGAATTAGCATAAAATTTCCATCTAAAAACAATGACCCAATTGCTTTTACTCAAAAATGCCTTCGTCATGTTGTAGGAAGCACTTTTTTGAGAAATGGAACCAGTCTATACACAGATTGTGGTCGAATAGGAGGTTGACCGATTAAAAATGGCATTTCTTGAAAATCTATTGATGTATCTTCTGCAAAATTGAATGACCACTAGACCACAAAAATGTGACCAATATAGACTTTCTCACAAAATACTTCCGAAAGTACTTGTGCCTCAAGGTAAATTGAGGAACAAATACCTAAGAAGAGTTTTGAAACTGGGACAATGTATATTTCATGTAGGAGGTTTTGACTACAAACGTTGAATACACAGAGGAGGTTTTTCACCCAGCGACGATTGTTTTCACAAACTTGCAAAAAAAAGAGATATGATTTCCCATGACAATATTTGAAATTAGCTACCCATAGAATCAATCAAATAGATCCAAATATGGCTAGTCTGAATAAACATTATGGAAAGTTTCCAAAATAAAAAAATGGTATTTTGGGAAATTAATCTATTTTCGAATCGACCAGCTTTGTTATTTAACACTAGAAATAGGCATAACTCTAACGTTTGGACATATTTGATTTATTTCAATGTAATAACTTAAATAAGAAAGCATCTTATGCCAGCTATCCGTACGCTTAAACGAACAGCATTGGTACCTCCTGTGTAAAAGAAATACAATGTTCAACCTTCTAATTCTCAAAATAGGATTAATTTCAAAAATATATACAATTTAAAATCATCATGATGTTTTCATGAGTTTGCTCTTAGTTTTCTTAAAATAGGCGATCAAATATGGATACACTCAAAACTACCCCAGCGCTAGATTACATCTTAGGCCTATTTGATTGTATCAACAAGTACATAGTCTAATTGTAGTCAGCATTGTCTGGTGTGAAGTATTTCAAACACTGATAGAGTGCAAATATTCCATTTAAAGATGGTTATTGCGCTGAATATAAGGACTTCTAATAATGGTACTTTCTTTAAAGGGGCATTTCGTGATTTCGTTGGCCTTGGTATAGTATGTGTGCCTAATCTTACGTGCAAATTCTTCCTGCTTTTGAAGAAATTTACAATTTTGTATTTTCTGCCGTAAACGAAAAAACGGACAGAAATTAAAACACAGTGGCTATGGGGCACCATGATACAAACATTTGCTCATAATATCAAAACGCATCGTCAGATTCAACTGAAATTTTGGAAATAACCTTTACTCGGAGATATCTAGTGAACTAGTTAGGGGCTAGGATCATGAAAATGCACCTTTAAATATTGATCCTTGAATGAACTGTTCTAAACTGCCATTTTATTACATACCAAATGCATATTTAAACTTGTTACTAAAATGTTCATGAATAATTTTGGCCCCAATTATCTTAGCAAAATCTGCACTAGAACGAATTTAAGTATAGTCCAATATTGCACCTCTGAAAATAGTTGTGGTCTGTTTGTGAACTGTCAAACCTAGCTTCGAAATCACTAAAACCAACACTAGGTCAGTCAGAGCCATGTGCTGCCTCTTAACTCTGCCAACTGGATCAAACTCATTAAATTTGTATTAGAAACATTATTTGACCACAAAGTAGTCTACCCCGGGTGCCAGCCCTTAACCTTTTCCAAATCCTATTGCGAACAAGCATTAACCTATCCTAAAGCTTGTAAAAGCCTATGGTGGGGATTGCAAGAGTGCTTTTAGCTACGGCAATCCCAACAAGTTACAAAAAATTCAATAACAACATTATAGATCATGTTTTCAATTCAATGTTATTTACATACATTCACAATTGTTATAAGCTAAGATATGTCCTGACATCACACTCACAAAAAATACTATCAACAACTCACAAATATCCCAGGTGATAACGCTTATACGTAGTAGGATTACTGTTCGAAAGTAAAAGAGTGAACATACATCTCAAAAAGTGACCAATCTTGTAAAAGCTCACAAGAGCAAAAAATCAAGAGGAAATTTACATTTTCTACTAGAGGGGAAAGTTCGTTTTGGAGTGGTTTTACTTTTGGTGAATGCTGTTCACTCTTTAGCAGTGAATTTCACTCTTTTCTAGTGACTTGAAAGAGTTTCACTTTTGGTGAGTAAGGTTTCACTATATTTTAGGGTATAAAATTTAAGCGTTAAAAAAGTTATAAAAGAAGAAAGTCTTCCTAATTCGTGCCCAAAAAATAAGATGTGAATTTGTTTTCTTCGTTTTTATTTTATTCCGTTCTCCTAATTACAATATGCATCTAATTAAAAACCAATCAGGTCGTTAGAGATTGATAATTTCCTATCTAGCAGATGAAAATACTCAAATGTATATCTCATTTAATCCGTCTTCAACAATTCATGGCCTGAATGGACTGCATTGTCTTGGGCAAGATCTTATCTCAGTCATCGTTCAGACGTTGTGTCATGGTACATCTTGTCGAACCGGGTTTTAGGGGACTTTGGCCTGCCCACAGGATCGGTCCTTGGGACCGCAATGGCCTCACCCTCTATACTTACCCCATTGCAATATTATCAGGAAATATGGGTCTCCATTTCATCCAATATGCTGATTGGCCACACAAATTATCTTGCATTTAAACCAGTTGACTATGAGTGAGCATTTCTAAAATTGAAGCTTGCTACTGAAATAAGAGCTTGGATGCGTGAAATGTTCTCAAAACTAAATGATAGTAAGAACGAGTATCTATCATGGCTCCAAGATCAAAATATCTAAAACTGTCATTGGTTAAATTATAATAGGTGATTCACAAATCCCGCCATCCAGTGAAGCTCGAATTTGGGGTGTTATCATAACTCGGACATGTCAATGGAAACAACACTCTCTCCGTACTTAAAGCTGGATCACCAAAATCACAATAAGTTAGAATAAGGAAAGGAAATACCTCACACAATGCTGCCTCAACTTCTTGTTCACTCTCTGTTGACATCACGTTTGGATATGTGCAACTCCCTCAAGTACGGTCTGCCACAAAATCAGGTTCATCAGGCCATGCAACGTCTTCAACACACTGTTTTTTTTTGCTGCATGTCTGATCACTCGTACTAAGAAACATTTCACATTACACCCACTCTCATTGATTTACATTGCGTTACCAGTAAAAGAGCGCATTGAGTTTAAAATTCTCCGTTAGTTTTCAAGTGCCTTCATGGACTGCGCCGCCAGATTTGTCTGATTACTAGCTTAATACAAATAACAACTACGGGGCTTCGCTCATCTAAATCTTAAAACGGCTACACGGCCAAGTCCAATAAACTCATTTGGTGATCGTTCTTTGGAATCTGTGCACCCAGACTTTGGAATAAGCTCCCTTTTCATATTAAGAACTGTTGTTACAACAATTTGTACCTTTAAGACATTATTGAAAACCCATTTGTTCAACAATGCAATTCAGCTTGTAGTGGTTTTGTTTTTTGTTGTGATTTATCTTGTTTATTTTGTTTTTTCTTCCCGGTTCATTGGGTCGCTTTTGATTTGTTTTTTGCGCAGTGAGCGACCTTTGGGCCGGAGTCTAGCGCTTTATAAATGTCCATTATTATTATTATTATTATTAAATGTCCGGTGCATGCTGCATTTTTTACACTAGAGATTTACGTAGCTGACTTCAGCAAATGGATGACAGTTAATCAAACTGAAAATGAATCTCATAAAATGTAAACTTTTCTATCTCTGCTGTTTTAAAGATCTCCAGCCAACGTTGAAATCAATCTCAGCGAAGGCATAATCAAACCCACCACCACACTCTTAAAATACTCTCGTCCACATTTGACTAGGTACCACTACCACCGTCCGCAAACTGGGAATGGTCCTTGATTCATACTTACCCATGATGTCAAACCAGAGGTCAATAGGTTAACTTGGTCAGACCGCCTACCAGAACACCCCAAGCATGCAGAGGGATACAAAGGAATCACCTGCCAGAAATAAGTGACACGTTACAGGGTACCAGGTGAATTGTATTTTATTTTTCGCATGATTGGATGATCTGGAGGAAAGTCCATTCAATATAATTTGCTTCCGTGAAAGGACCCTATTACTGTTTTCAAGCAATAGCAATTTTCATCTGCCTAATATTCGTGGCATTAGTAATTGTTTGGATCAAGATACCAAAATACAATGTTGTATTGTTTATTAGTTTCTCGCACCCAGTCAAAGACCCCCAAGATCGTTTACAGTCACTGCCAGCCAACAGCGGTCAAACTTACCTTCTCTGTAGGCAGACGCGATTTAGTCCTTCACCACTCATCTAGTAGATATAATGAGGAAATTTTTGGTTTTTTTTCCTATTTTCAAAGTTAGGAAGAAGGTTTGAAGATGTTTTCCATCGTTTGAAGGGTTTGCTGAATCAGAATCTTTGAGTCCACCCTTCAGGGTTCCGACCCTTGGTTTTTAAACAGGTCATCTGGGGGTAAAACCTGACCCAGTGCTACCGTTTTGTTGCTGAAAAAAAACTGGTTTGTCAACTCGTGCCTTGCCTTTTTACACTGTTGGCATTGGGTTTCGTAATTAGGGCAAAATTAAACAAGGGTCTATATGGTCTATATGGGTACCAAGCTTGACCTAAAAATTGTATACAGGACCTATCACCTAAAGAAGTGAAAAGATTTTCTGTCTTCAGTATGACCAGAGCAATAATTTGACGCCAGTTCAACATCATCTGAAGCACTCGATATGTTTTGCCCCAGGATGACCTTGAAACCATCAAGGCTGTAGACGTGTAAATAAAGGTTGGAAAATAGACAAATTTACTTTTTATAATCCTATAATAAGACAAAAAAATTACAGTGTTGCATGTAACACAAATTATGACCAACGTTACCCCCTTTTATAAAAGGATGTCCAGAGTGGACAAAACAAAAAAAATCTGATTCAGCGCCCTTCAAACTTTAGAAAAGCATCTTCAAACATTCTTCCCTAAACTTCGAGAAAGGAATTCTCATTTATTACCCTACTAAGGAAAATGGCGGGCTGTGCGTTAAGGTTATAGAACCAATTCCAGATATATGTATGTTTCAGAGCTGAAAGCAGTGCACCTCAGTATATATAGAGTCATTTCCTACAAACTCAAACCTGGCATCGGCTCTGTGTTCCGTGCCAAAAAAAACGTGTACATTGTAATTGGTGAATGTCGGTGTCGATACATGGCCCAACAAAAGGTTAAAACGTCCAATGGTTGCAACTTGTTGGATTAAAAAGCGTTCCAATATTTAGAGGATTTGACCCAAAAGGTACTGATTCGTGCAAACCTCTTGAAAGGTTTCTTTGTTGGGAATTTCACGTAGAATTTAAGAAGTTATTGAATATTGCAAAGAAAAAAGTATAGATTACTTTAAAAGCGAATCTCTCGGGAGACAATTTTGTTAGCATGAATGTTAAGCGAACATAGGCTGATAGAAAGCAAAGCGTACGCCGTTAATAAATTAAGTAAGTCCATTAAAACACGCCTGTGTAAACGTACTATTTTGAGAGTCATCAACCAAATTTAGTGTATAGTATAAGCTGCAAAATAGTTGGAGTAAAGTAACCTCACACCCAAATGCTATAATGTTGCAAACAAATACCAGAGACATTTGCCTTTTCGCCGCAGAACCCAATAACACATGTTTTACGGTCACAAACATCATATATTTGATTGTTCTGAGGATCCCCGGGAATATGATATAGTTTTGAGCGAATAGTGAAACTTTTTACCTGTGTCTATTGCTATGGGGTCCATATTAAGGGATTATAAGAATATACAAAGAATTGCCATAAGATGGCGACATATCTTAGTTGACAAAATGGTTGTAATGGACATTAAATTCTGCCAAAGAAAAACATTTACGAGTGCCCACGGACCTTCCACCTCATATAGTGAATATTGATGCCACATTGGGGGGTCGGTGGGGGTTAGCAGACATTATATCATGTTATGTGAGGTTACTTTACTCCCTATTTTACTCACTGTTTGTACAATTTGGTTTAATCGTCCTCACTCTAAAAAATAGCACTTCTTTTAATCAATGATCGTGTTTTGGTTTGCTTTCTAGCCGGGTAGATGAGGACTGCTCCTTTTATATTTAAAAAAATGTTTCCCGTAGCCAGTTTGCCCATTTTACAGTACCCAGGGACATCATATAAAGGACGGGCCTTAGATTGAGTAAGATGACGAGATAGCCACAAGTAAGTCTTATTATCAGATTTATTGGTGATAGTGTTCCGGGAGTGTGTCAGTTAAAGAAACAGTGGCTTCAGATGTCGTGAGAATATTGTTAGGGTTTTTAATGTATCTGAACCGCCACTATTCAATAGGACACACCCTTGACCTTGACTAGCAGTCAGCTTGTTGTAAAAGAAGCAATTACTCGATATTCATAATCCAGGACAGCAAATATAAAAAACATATAGTATATGAAGTTATAGAGACAAGCATTGTTGAAA
The DNA here is from genome assembly GCA_023653785.1 of Ophioderma brevispina. Classification (NCBI taxonomy): domain Eukaryota; kingdom Metazoa; phylum Echinodermata; class Ophiuroidea; order Amphilepidida; family Ophiodermatidae; genus Ophioderma; species Ophioderma brevispina. Next base: position 74,805 of record JAMKCH010051679.1, read on the forward strand.
ACAGGCCTAAAACATCTGCAAGCCAGAAAATAAAAGCAAGAAAAACCGAATTTTTTTTTATCAAAGGGTGTGTTTTTAATCTAACGACACGGCATTGGATACGGTTGCCCAGCGATTTTTTTTTTTTGTTGTCCACATCTGACTGACTGTGCAGCCCTGAGAAACACAATCTTCACATAGGCAATTGCCCAGAAACTGAATTGAAAGCGAGCTCGCACTGTTTTTACTACGTGATGATCAACACATCGATTCGTTAGGTAAATTTACGATACAGAGATGGCACAAACAAAGTTGACAACCGGTCACCAAATGTAAGCTTTGTTTATGCCGTTTATGTCTGTTAATGTTACAAATTGGAATAAGAATTGGGCAACCAAGAGGTATCTTTAAATATATATAAAAGGTTTACATCCAATAATCCTTTGTTGAGTAAAATGTAAAATTATGTTTCCATTGATTTTGAAAACCTTTTAAAAACTCCACTTGTCGACAAAGCACCCGCCAAAGACTATACCGAGACACCGTTGACGGGAACACGACGGTGATTATATATTGGTATCAGGACGATATTGGGCTAGCTATATCGCATAATACGCAAATACGCATCATACGTTTGTCCTAAATATAATGCTTTTACTCATCACTATACAATTAAAAGTATATGGTTTGATAGGTGAAACTACGTGATTTTAAGACATGATAACCACTGGAAATCGTGATAACCACTGAGCTTCGTCTAGCATTTATGAAAGCCGTGACCTATCCGAGATATTTCGATTTTTATTTTTTAACCTCCTGTCCAGTTATAGGATGGGGGTCACGATAATTTCTTTGGAATATGTTATAACTTAGCCATATGTTTTGTCGTTAAGTGGCTAAAGGCCATTGCTCGAATTATTCATCCAATTAGAAGAAACAAATAAAGAGCATTGCAACAAACTACGTATGGAAAGAAGAAGCACCACGTCGATAAAAGAAAAGACAGAAAAAAACAGGGTTTAATAACATGGTAGAAGTGGAC
>JAMKCH010051680.1:0-10601 GCA_023653785.1 Ophioderma brevispina
GGAGAGGATTGCAGGGTCATTCCTCATGCTCCCTTATGGCCCCCGAAAACCTTTGGTTCCGGCCAGTGGTAGATCGTCTAGTGGCTCCGCCGCAACGACTTACCAATCGTCCCGGATCTAATATCACTTCAGGACGGAGGAGGCCGGGCAACGCCAGTCTATCGATAGAATATCTAGCGTTGACTGCATGGCCCATATTCGGCAACGATGCCGAGATAGCGGCTTTTTGCAGAGGGCTCCCTCGCTCATATCAGCTTTTATTCTGGAAGAAGGAGATCCACGATGGACGCTACGTAGCGTCTTGGACCCACTTCTGGTGTGTGAGCGGCGAGAAGTCTCTCCGACTCGAGCTACTGTAGCCGAGATTGCGGACTTCCTAACCGAGCGGCTCGGATAGCGGCCTGAAAACAGAGGTACCGTTAGAAACTACAAGGCCGCCATCCTGGCTATCCACAGAGGGGGTTTGAGGACGGGTCTAACATCAACGATGATGGGGACAATGCCGTCTCCTGGAGGGGGATTAGCCTTTTTATCCAAGGCTTTGCTTAGTTATTCATTTGTGTGAGTCCGCCCCCCTCTGGAACGTCAACAGTTCAGTCTAATCAAAGCCTTTCGCAAATATTTCATTTTCGTGGTACCTCATTTGATTTCGGGATTATTTCTTCCGAAACTATAGCATCGTGATGGTCAATGATGATGTCATCGTTCGCTTTTTAAAATAGTTTCAAGAATACGAGTTTTATTGAGCTGATCAATAACCATTCAAATTATTGGATTTTTTGTAACGGGATTCACAAAAACAAAAGCGAATACCATCCACGACAGGGATCCCTGGATACCGTACCCGTAGCTGGGAAATGTTAAATGGTTGAAACCACTATTTGGGCTGTGGGAAAGGGCCCGTGAAAATCATGGTGGAATCCCGGAATTACAGCAGCGTTTTGTCAATGGGTATGTACCGGTGTTGTGGACTGTAGATTATTCGAGCTAGCTGCATGTAAGGTACTCTGCAGCTTGAGTATGACTATGACTATGAGCGTATTGAAGCTACGGTACGTTGTACTGATGTGATAGTTTACTATTAATGTGAAGTTTCAGTCATTGTACGTGAACGATTTGTATTGTAGTACACGTAGTTTCATTGCATCTTCAGCCATGCCATTGCCATGGTTCGACGAAAGTTTAGCCTAATTGTTGCAGTATGTTGGAGGTGCCTTGTAAACTCATCATCATGATTCATGGTAAGTTCCCGAGTTAAGTTTGTCTAGGACTATGAGGTGCGTGTCCCCTAAATTTTCGGCGTGAATAGGGAACTAGACTTCAGTTCTGAGCTTGAATTTTGGATGTTCGCCTCACGTCACATTTGCGTGGCATAATGATACGCGGGTCAGGATTCATCATTTAATTTTATGTTCAAAATTCACTTGTCATGTCTGTCTGTGAGTGGCAATTTTGAATGGTCACTGCAGTACAATTATTTCATTAAAATGACTGACGGATGCCCTGTCTAGTTTCATATTCAGTGTGTTTGTGCAGGGAAGGTGGGACAATAATTTTACTGGGGACTTGTATTTCTGCAGAACTGGGCTACAACTAGCCATCTGCCATCCACATAGTACGACTCACTCGCACTCGCAGCTGTCAAGACCTTCGTCGAGTAAACTATTTTGCTTTGAATCGAATGCTAATTAAGCCGTGCAAAAAGCGATATGGCCTTAATTTGACGGGCGACGTCATCGTATTGGCAAGTATCTGAAAACGTTGTAATCGATGAAATTGGGCGGGCTTACGATGCACAACTTGATTGACACATATGCTTGCACAGGGAAATACCAATTTGCGCACAGACGCCTCGCTCCGCTCCAGGCCTCACGCCTTCGGCGTCGCACACGCGCCTTTGGCGCGCTTGCGGTTGGGGATACAAAGCGAGGCGTCTTGACCAAGACTAGGAGGGGATGTACAATACTCCACCTCTGGACAAGGAAGGTGGTCCTCCTTGGGACCTAAATACCGTCTTAGACTACTTAACTAGGCCTCCGTTCGAACGATAGGCTTCGCTTAAGCATGTCACTCTAAATACGGCCTTCCTGGTAGCACTCTTGCCTCCGGGGGACGATGCTCTGAGATCAAAACATCTCAAATCTCGGCATCAGCGTCTCCGGGACAGGGGTTAAGTGTTTCTTGAGGCCCAGATTTTTGTCTGGCCAAGAATGAGACATCTTCCTTTAGGCACTCTACAATTATCCTACCCCGGATCGCCAACAGTTCGTCGGTGCGGGAGGGGCTCGCCTGTGGGCCTGTTCGGGCCCTGGAGTACTATAAGCGCCAAACGCTTCTCTCCGGGGCTCGAACGTCGGTGTTGTTTCTCACACACGCTGCCCCCCATGGTCCCGCCTCAAAGACGACGCTAGCCAAGATGGATTTCTTCGGTCATTACTGATTCCGGGGCGGTGGCGGGTCCCTCACGGGCCCCGGGTGCACTTGTTCATTAATATTCCCTCTCCTCGTGGCCTACCACCGAGGGGGATCTCAATCGCCGAATCTGCAAAGCTCTGTCGTGGAGGGCTCCCACTACGTTTTCGTCAGTTATACAGAGACGTAGAACAGAAACGCCACAAAGAAAACGAAGAGAATTGCGGATGGGATCTTCTGCAGAAGAAGAAACAACAACTAAATCTACCCAAAACAATCCACATGAATTAAGTGCCGGACCATGACACTCGCCCGAAGTTTTCCGCCTTGTTAGGTGAGCATCTATGTGTTTCAAATTTATGATGGTGCATCCCTGATGACATCATATGTGTCTTTGTTTTGGTATTGTATCCATCCAATCCTTTGGCTGCATCCGTTTGAGCACGCTCGGAAACTATTATGTTCCACCTCCGCCTAGTAGGAAGTGTCTGGTGTTTTCTTCTTTCTTTCAAATAGTCATTTCAACGAAGGGTTAAAGCATATGTTTCAGTCAACATTGGTTTTTAAAGGGAATCAGCTCAGTGTTATGATTTAGTCAGAAAAACATGCTTCTGTTTTATAAATCATTTAACTGGGGCCTGATCCCTTTCCAATGTGGACTTCCCACTCCGTCCCTGCCCACAACATAATAGTTAAAACTTGTGCGTCGTGTGGGCTTGTGGGCCCCCCAAAACGGAAGCTTAAGGAGGAGCAATGGCGACAGGGTGTTTGTGACCCTGGGGTCAATGGGAGGGACGGTCCATTTCTCTTTAGGGTGTGTTATTGGTATTTTGGGGCATTCACTTCTCAGAAGGAAAATGCATGTTCAGTCAACATTGGAAAAGGAATCAGGCCTCAGTTGTTTAAATGATTTATAAAAAACATAACATGTTTTTGACTCTAATTGATGTTGTTTGTTTCAGGCAACATCCCAGACACCAGCAGCTCCCGCTACAGCAGGCAAACTAGTTAACTCCATCCTCAGGGGAAAAAGACTATGCAAGGGCGTGGCGTGTTCTACCTCAAGGGCAAAGTAGTGTGGGGTGGTTACGTGGAATATATTCAACAGAATGCCAATTGCAAGGAAGGGTGAGGAAATACTACAGTGGTATGTTTTAATTGATTTGATTGCATAATTCTAATTATTGATATTTATTGGATTCTCCAAAGGTTCCCTTAATTAACTAGTACTTTGATAGCCAAGATTTTTTTTGGAGAATTTAGAATTCTGCAGGGGACCATTAAACTACACTCCACATAAATTTGAAGGGATGAGGTGGACCTGATTCAACACCCTTGTCCTCCCTTTACCGCTTCATTAAAATGAGAATTTTGGTATTGGACAAGGAAAGTTCTATTCTTATCATTTGTCGTGAAATTGTGTTGTGAAATTTAAGGCCCTGGGAATTGTTTCCTTGATGTTTATGATTTCAAAATGCCTTCTTTTTAATATCGATTTGACTGAATATACACTATTCTATGGGCCAATTTGGAACATATTATAGTCGAGTCGAGTGATAACCACGTTCGTCACCATGGAATGGTAATGTTTTGGACCTATTCAATAAGTCGCGAGAGGGAAAATGAAAAATTCAGAGCCAAAGTGCCCACACCGGATTATCTTGGAGGACAAGGCCGGTCATATAACTCATTACTGGCCACTAAATACATTTCATTAATGTATTGGAATGCACAATATGTATTTCACGGGCTCTTCTTAACAATCTCACACTAACATGAAATTAACAGAAGTCCCTGACCTCATTGATTTCTTTCACCTCCGCAATTATGGTACGGGGTCACATATCAGATGAATCGAGTTAAGGCCTTGATACTATCCACACCCCCCAAATGGCTGGATTGACTTAACTCAAAAATCTGTATTCAGATGATTTTGTTGATAGTGTTTACCATTGTGAGGGAATGAGAAAATAAATATTTGACATGATCGAATCATTACCTTTATGATCCACTATGATTATTACTGTTTTTTTTTTAATGAGATGAGTTCAACACTCATTTGATAATGGAAATGATACCCTTCTCATTCTCCTTTTTCTCTTTCAGATAATCAAAGGAGGCAAAGAATATGATGACTTCCAGTGAGCTAGCCAAGCTTTTCAGCATCCATTATAAACCTGAGGAACGGACTCGATAATCCTTTGTTAAACTACGCCGGGGAGGGGAGACGTGAAAATTAGATTTTTATTACAGGAGGAATTATTGAGGAAATTATTATTTTTTGTGTGATTCTGTGTGCATGTATGTGGGGGGTGGGAAGGGTGCAATTAGAGAACACTCAGAAAAGAAAATAGTGGATCTCTGGCGTTTCTGAAAATACTGTTGTACCCTACAGCTTGTTCCCAACAGTTTTAATGAAAAATATGAAATGTAATCTGAATCCTCATAGGGACAAGCTTTTATGGCCTGTGAGAAAGAATTTCATTATGAGAAAAAGGCAAAATTTTTTCAAAATGTTCTAAAGGACAGACCAGAGGGTTTTGTTTGACGTCAATCCCACAATGCACCAGTTTTGGGAGGAAATTCACCTCAATAGTGGTTGTGATCACCTCAAAAATACTATTCTCAACACCATAATAAAAAACCCTGACTCTTAAACGCTTATTTTAAGTGCACAAACACGTAGTTAGTACTTAGGAAATGAAATTGTCTTCTGGTACTTACAACTTTGAGAACACCTTTGACTATCCCTAAGTACTGACATGTGTTTATTTTAGTACAGTACAGTATAGGAACATTGTTATCAATCATGGGATTCATTCAAAATACACTCTGGGCAGCTTGACTTCAATGCCATCCAGAATTGCCTGGAGTTATCCTGGGATCAACTTTGTAAGGTTAACAGAGGATCCGTTCATACTTACTGCATTACAAGCAGTAATACAGTGCAGCTAACCAAAATCGTCACTGCAATTATTTGCAGTATGCGCTCATTTACTGCAATGCAATGCAGTACTGCAACAAAAAGTTTAAAAAGTAAAAATGATTTTAACTGGTGATGCATTTAAGATGCAGTAGGGTGCAGTATATGCCAATTTTTTAAAATATGTTTTATTTGCAAGTTCTTTGCAATGTTACTACAACGTACTGCAACCGAAGACCTGATTCGGGGTGCAGTGGAAGTGATGGATAATTTTGCACTAAATTTACTGACACTACATCACATGAGCAAATAGAAGTATTATGAACAGACCTTTAGTCGATATTTTTCGGCTTTACTCTATTTTGTAAAACAAAATGCAAGGGGCCCTGCACCTTTGGATTACACACTTTATTTCCTCAACCATGCATTTGGATACATGACAGAATAAACCATATAAACCAAGGGTGCAAGTGAAAGCCTGTTTTGTTTTCAAAAATACAGTAGTCATACTTTTTTACAAGCTCTAACTTCTCCATGCTTCATTCCCTGTTGTGTTTTTGTTAGTTTGTACATACAGTCCATATAGCATACAGAGTGTTAACGGTATATGCATTTCATCACTGAGCTCCTGCTGCAGTGTAAATTGTAGAAAATCTTATGAGTATTTTCAATATACCGAGACCTAAATTTTGTGCGAATACATTTGAAAAGCACCTGCATTACCCTCACATAAATGTGCTTTGATTTTGAGCCTGAGTCATTTGAAGCATTTCAAAGTTAAGTTAAACATACAGAGAAGGATATCTAATGGTCTCCATGGTAGAATTTTACACTCGTGACACAGGCCACTTACCTTGTGACACTCACGACACAGCCATTCTTATCTTGTGACATTTTTACACTTGGGGGGTTTCTTAATCCAGTGGACAGCCGTTCATAAATCTTGTGACACTGCAACAGCCATAGGTAGTTTGGCCAACCCATTGTAGACCCTATCTCCTGAAAATTTGATGTTTTAAATTTGTAACCGGTTTGGAAGACAGATTTAGGTAATGACCAGTTATGTATTCAACTTAATTTGCCCCTTTTAAAACATTTTTCCATGCCTTGCAACTCTGGCTGGTTTTCCAGTGAGATGTGTTTCCCAATGAGCCTGGACTTATGTGACAGGGAGAGAAACTTCGGAAAGTCCTCACATGAATGTCACAGTAAAAATGAGTTTTGGCTCATGTTAACGAGAGATAAACTTGTGGAAATCCTTGCGTCACCCTCACTTGGATTTCACAAAACTCTTAGACTCTTGTACTTGGGAGAAATACTGTGTGACAATCAGTGGGTTTTTCAAAAAGCCTCAAATCAAGTAAACTGGAGCTCTTGTTCCATTAGCTCTTACAGGGGTGCGCTGTTCTGGACCTCGCTTGGTGCTTAGGCAGCTTCCAGAACATTGCTTGGTGCTTTGTACAGATAATTTTTATCAAAGGGCCCACTAGCCATCTCTGCTCAAGATAGCATAGGTTGAAACAAGATTTACATTTTTTTGTGTCAAGTTGATAGAAAACTTGTAATTTCCCGATGTACATACCAAACTTGAGATATCCTTTGACCCCACTGGTTTCATACTCAATCATGAATTTTAATCAAAATGACAAGATCTTTGCAATTGATTATTTGCTGCTCTTTGGTATACTTCTTCAACATTGAGAGAATCAATGACGGATTTTAATGCCCAATGCTCGTCTCAATTCTGTGATTGATCTTGTCTGGGAAGAACTCTTGTTGATGCCTGAAACAAAATTTATGCAAAACCCTGTCCTCATGTCTCTTTAAGCCCCTTTTACACAGTAGACATTGACTTCAAGGTATGTTCAGTGCATTGGTTTGATTTTGTTTTTAGGATTTTGTGATCTGAGCCAAGTGGTAAGACACATGATGGGCAAGATCACAAGTTAGTGAATGGACTCATAGGGATCGCTATTCAGTTTGCAACAAGTTAATGAAACCCAAAAGTATTCAGATTGGGTAAGGCTAAAAACCGCACTCCTGTGACCTGCTGTGTCCTTGCTGCATTGCCTCGAGTGTTGCCACCACTACCTTTACCCGCGCCAATTGGGCTACTTTTGTTTCTCAAAGTGCATTTTCCGGCGGGTGTCGCGGGTAGGGGGAGTATTGTCCCATAGGAACCAATGGGTTCAGGTAGAAATTAGGCTATCTTTTTGCCTACCATGGTGCGCCTAACCAAAATTTTGTCGCAACCTGATTTCACTAGGGAGAATATACCTTGTTTTACAAGCACTTCGGTATTGGGCAACATGCAACAAGTAAATGAATGGAAATTTATTTTAAACTTGGATATGTAGTAATATTTAAAGCGTCAGTGCCTTTTTTTGATAGCGGCGCCCCCAATTTTTTTCAAAAATGTTGAGATTTTTTACAACGGTTGCATTGGTAACTGCTAGTAAACTACCATTGAAATTTTGCTGGAAATGTCCATGTGTCCCCGCAAAAAGGAATTTTTAATTAGAATAATTACTAATCGGAGATTTCCTTCAATTCAAAACGGCTGCTGGAAACTGCCCTTCAATATTAAATTGCTATGGAAATAGCACACCAGTCGTGTCTATGGCTTCATCCATTAGTTTGTTTATTGGTTTCAAGGCAGTTCCCAGTTAGAGGTCAGTTTCTTTGAGGTGGCACTATTGCATAATGGATGACAAAACGTATTTCCAGCTCTGCCCGTGAGTACAAATCTGGGATCCTTCTAATTACAAAAATCGCTTATTTTAGAATAAATATGCATTTTTTTAGCTTCATCGTTCGCAGGTAAATTTCTAGCCACTTACCAACATCACTAATGCAAACATATCAAATTTTAAAAATTGGGGGGTGCTCTTCCAAAAAAATGTTGCTGTTATTGCTTAAGGGTCACCTAGCAACCCTGGCAATAATATCCCTTCGCAATGCTGTTTTTAATGTACTAAAAGTGAGGTATTAATGAAATGTCATCAAGCTATGGTTAACCTCCTGTCCACACTCATGGATGTGTCACACTGGCCTGGATCGAGAACTGTAGTCCCTGTCAGTGCAATTTTTTTCGAGCCTTTGAAAATTCATTGTGTAATATGTGTGAAAGTGCACAACGATCCATGATGAGTAATACATCTGGGTGTTGCCACTGCAATATAAGTTAACAAGATTTGACTACCTACAGCCTGCTTTAAATCTCATTTATTATGACAAAACCAGAAAAAAACAAAAAATTATTACAGCGACACAACTTTTGACACATAAATTTAATATAATTATTTCCCCTAACTTCATCTGTGTAATTTTACGAAATTTAATTGCGCGGGCCAATATTTTTCTGAAAAATCTAGTTAACGTGTCCTCTACGGAAATTGGCATAGTTGGCGCTATACATGACCTTGTCGGCCTATATGGCAAGATCCCTGCAATGAATTTTTTCTGATTTTTGCAGAGGTAATATCTCTCTACTTTATGTCAGATTGTGCAAAATTTGTTGCACCGTTCTAAACATACATAGTTTCCAAGTGGTTTATTATTTGAGTCCCACCATGCAGTTTACATTGAAAAAACAATTTGAATGCTTTTTTGGTTTAATTTGATCAAATTCATAAGACTTGTGTCAGAAAAAAACTATTATTTTAAAAAAAAAAAACCATTATTTTGTATGTAAGATGAATACAATTTAATAATCCTTTTTACCTCCTAGTGAAGATTTTTTTTTTTCAAATAGGTGGTAAGAGATGCACTCAAAAGCATCTCATTGGATGGATCTTAAATTGGGAGTTTCGTAACCTGGCCCATCCGACACTTTTTTTCCGACACACTTACACTTTTGTGGACCCTTCACGGAATAAAGCACATTTTTATCCGTTAGGTTTCCAGAATTCAATGTGTCAGAAAACAGTGTATCAGATGTGTCAGGTTACCGACCTTCCTCTTTAATTGCCAAACTGACGGACCATGCTGTATCATGGGCTTATTATAATCCGACGAAACGAAACGGAACGGGCTCAGTGCACCCCTTGGATTACACGCTTTATTCCGATGGGTGCGCTGAGCCCGTTTGTTTCATCTAACATAATAAGCCCTCTCATGTGTAAGTGCTTCTGTTTTATGTTCCAATATAATTGATGCTCAATAACCTATTTTGTTTATCTAAAATGCACTGCCTAGTTAAATCAACATCAAAATTATTTTTTTTACTCTTTGCTGTACAACCCTGTAAGCCTTACCAAGTGATGACACTGATAATGAATAAGATGAAGGATTGGAGAAGGTACAATGTTCAAATGGGTTCTTCTTTTGAATTGCAAACATAGTGGAAGTTGAAAACCCTTTCAGGGCTACAGGAACCATTGCAAAAATTATAGGGCTAAATATAGGGAATAAACAAGAAAATTATAGGGAAAATATAGACTTTGTAATGTATGTTTTACTGAACTTGGGTGCTTTTCCATTGTATACCAGCCATCAATTTTTAATTCATTAAAAAGATATATCCAACATTAATCTCGGCTGTATTGACTATATTAGATAATATTTCCCATGTTGTGGGCAATTAAAAAAATGCCGGGGGGAGGGGGGGGGCCTTTCTGACAGTGCAACTATCCCCATTGGCATTTGTTTTGGAGGATCCGGGTTTCCTAAAGAGAATTATTCAAGTATTACTCTATCTTAAGTCTTGAAGTTTTTTTACCCCAACCTCATTTGAACGTTGGACCAATATCTCTGGTCACAGAAGTGGGTCGTTTTGAGAAAAAATTGCAAATAGTTTTTCTAAAAAGTTTTAATTATTCATTTTGGGATACATTGGACACCTCACACTTCACCAATTGAAAATTGTACATATCCTTCCTGCTATATTCTGGCAACACAAATAGTGTGTATTTTAGAAGTGGAATAGCCTCCACTATTGCCTATAGCTATCTCACAACACTTTAATGTAACACCTAATGTCAAATATCACCACTTGAATCCATTGTACATTACACCAATGTAAATTAACCAGGAGTTTGCAATTTTGATTTTTTGCAAGAGTTCCATATGTACCCCTCTTCGAAGTTCTACATGTACAAAATTATTTTTTTTCTTTTTGTTTTGGCCTTAGGGTAGGGATTTTGTTAGTGTAACGGCCATAAATAAAAAAAAAAATTGCTTCCCTGTACCATGTTAAAGGGGGGGTACATATGGAACTTCTTTCCGATTTGTTCTCAAATATGGCCCAAGGTCACATGTGTCAATA
>JAMKCH010051681.1:0-17448 GCA_023653785.1 Ophioderma brevispina
AAATATCTGCCTTTTAGTGGTTGCCAACACAAAAATAATACTTTTGATCTGCAAAGATCATCAACAACTAAAATGTGGTTATAATTCAGAAAATCTTCAAATGGAGGCGAACATCATGTACAACCAAGCACAATAAAAAAACCTCTTTGTTTAAAACTTTGGGCACTTTTCTCAGAATTCGAGGGGGGGGGGGTGGAAAAAAATAGGGATAAAGGGGTGTACTGAAACGAATGGGAGGGAAGAAAAGAGAGGAAGAGAGGAGAGATGAGAAGGTGATCTGATTACCCCTTTAACTGTATCAGTTATATTAAATAAAATTAACACTTAAGTGCCCAAGGGGGGGGGGGTCCATATACCCCAACATTGATTTTTTTTGCGATTTCATGAAAGAATTACGCAATCAAATTTTTCAGGAGTTTTTTGCTAATTGTCTGATTATGAATACGGCTTACTCCTGATACAAAAAAATTTAAATCCGCCCACGGCTTCATTAGAATAATTTGTTGGGTCCCTAGGAACCCCCCCCCCCCTTGGCACTAACGGAAGTGAAAATCAATATATTTTTACTAATTAAAAAATTAAAGTAATTAAATCTTGGGATTTATTTGCTTTAGATATATACCTTAGGAGGTAATTATTTAATAATTAATAATACTTAATCATAACCTTTTATATGCTGTAGCATCACTTTTAGTTTTGTCATGCCGTGCTCTTAACTGTGTAAGTCTATGGGAAAAATAAGGCGATTTTGAAGTTTCTGGAGAAAGATACAAGATGGTATAAATTTGGGCTATATTTTGCAATGATTATTTTAATTGGGTTATTCTAGATTAGATATAATGAATTATTTTTGTTCAAGCCTTATATTGGAGTTGCTATGGATGGAACTTGTGGCGAACCACTCTTTTTCGAGAGTGACATTTCAATTGCCATAGTCATAGGTCAGGTCGGATTTTCATTTTTATTGTGGGATGTGGTTCTTACGTGATCTCCATTTATTTGTGTTAGTGTCATGATCAAACTCCAACGGGAGTGGTTATCTGGGTTGGGTCCCTAGGACCCCCCCCCCCCCCTTGGGCACTAACGGAAGTTTTTTTTTAGCTGGGCCTTAGTGTTAAACAGATTCAATGGCTTCAAAAACCATACAGTTTGTTCCTGACTTGTGTTGCATAATAGCTCAGGAAATGGCTATTTAGTTATGGATGCCGGTGTGGCAGTATAGATAGTCCTCCGGGCTACAGTCCGAGAACAATGTGAACAATAGCAATCGATCAGTTGACTCTTCACGCAACATTAGTTTCACGCTTTAATCCGTGGTCTTCTATGGAGCCCGGACTAGATACCTGCCGGACGATGATGACTTCACACCTTGCCATTTTGGATTTCGCCGTATTTTTCTCCAAAATGCATACAAATTCAGGGTTCTCCTTGGCTAATACTCATTACAAACTCATATGTGTCTTTCTGCCAACTTTGGTGATTTTGTTCGCCTTTAACGACATGCTTCACATGGGGGGAGGATGCCTCAAGCACTTGCTATAGTAAATGATCGCAAACGTCCGTCTCCATCCTCCACCTGTTGAAACATCTAGTACCTGCCTGGTTTCCAGCAGACTTCCGAGTTTACTGAGAATTATATACAAAGAATATAATAATTATGCTAAAGATTAAATCCCTCGCTGCCGGGCTTGACTAACGTGCATCTCGTTTGGTCACATTTGGCAGAATCGCAAGGTAATCGATTCTCCGAAGTCAGACTACAACTCTGTCGATTGGAACATTGCGTAGTCACGGATATCCGGGTGGGGGGTTACCTCAGTGGAAAAGGGTAGGTCATATGTGCCGCCGAGTAGGGTCACAATTTTCAACCCCTACCTAAACAATTGGTTCATTTTTCCCACCATGCGTCTATATTGATGGGTTATTTTTTTAGGTCTTGCTATATATAAATGTCCATTTCAATTTTGGGTTGCAATTTACTATGACAAGGGTTCAATTTTTCTGATTTTCAGTAAAATCACAATGAAAAACGGTCATGTTTTTCTGATTTTCGGAAAAGTTACTATGAAAATGTCCGATTTTACTAAGATTACTATGAAATGGTCAAAATTTCCAAGCTAACTATAGAAATAGTTCCGAATTTTCGGAACCAACTATATAAATAGTCATATTTTTGTACAATTTGGTCCACTATAAACATGGGTCGATTTTAGCTTGCGGACGCACACCTGTACCTCAATTTTGGGTCGAGTACCCACACCGGGCGGATACTATCATCTGCCTCTGATTGAAACATGTGAACACTCTGATTTAATCCGTTCAAGCCAAATTACGGCGGTCCGGAAAAGTGTGTAGTCTGTTTCACAGACTGTGAAAGATATTAATCTACATTAGTACTGCGCGAGAGATTAACGTTATTCAGTCCGTCATAGCGAATGCATGCAAATGACACAAATCTCAAATATCTCCGGAAAACGAAGTGGGTCTATGGAGATTTTTGCATCATAGGGTCCCGTTATTATGTTTGTTTTGGATATGTATCGTAATCGTCCTGGACATTGAACCTAGCGAGAAATTGAACGTTTTTGTCGGGTACTTCGGTGCTCGCAACACGGAAAAGTTAACACGCAATCGCTACGCCGCATCCCTTTTTTCCCACAAGGCCTTTCGGTATTATTCCGCTCTTGAGAATTTTCAACGCGCGCCAACTTTTTTTTTTTTTTCAATTTTAGAAACAGGATATACTACTTACCGGACTCGCCGTAAACATGGTAAAGCCAAATTGAATTACCGCCCGGTTAAAATCTTGAGTGTGTTTCTAAAATTTTGAAGAGAAATGTGTTTACCGTTCAAAGTCGAGTATTACTAGTGCCAGGATCTTACTTTGGCTTTCGTTCATATTATTCCACTACAACCTGTGTCTGAATATTCTTAGATTAACACTTAACGGAATGGGGGGCAAGGGGTCCTAGAAGATAATATGAATGACGATTAGAATCTCGCTGCGCGGCTTGACTTAACGTACAACTCGTTGTACAACATTTGCAGAAGAAAGGTAATCGATTCCGCCGAAGTCAGACTACAACATCTGTTCGATTGCACATTGCCTATCACGGCTACGTATCACTGTCTCTGATTGAAACATGTAAAGTAAACACTCTATTATAATTGTTCAAGCCAAATTGAATTACCGCCCGGTTAATATCTTGAGTTGTGTTCCTAAAATTTTTTTAAAACGCTTTTAAATTCACGTCCCCGAGTATTTCTTAGTACACGATCTTACTTTGACTTTCTTCGATTATTCCACTGAAACCTGTCTGATTTCCTTACAGATTAACACTCAACTGCATAAGGGGATGGGGTCCGAAGAGCACATTTTTTGTTTCAGTCTGACGTTTTTAATGCTACAATATTTGGTTTATATTTTTGTAATTTGTTGTTGTTGTTGTTGTTGTTGTTGTTTGTGTATTTTTAATGGAGCCTGCAGCTACTTAGGCTTATTCGCCAAAAACAACTGATTTTTTAGACAATATACGGACAAATCAAAAAGAATCATAATGCAAGATGTAATACACATGTTGCCCTATTCCATTTAAAGTTAGTACAAGAAGTGTCGCAATGACCCTATTCTACAATATATATTTAATTGATACACTGTGCATATCAGGATCAACATACGAAGCTTTAAGGCTCATAAAAATAATAACAATAATCAGACTAATGAAAAGAAACGGTCTATTCGGCATGCCAAACCTGGTAATCCATAACCTACAATAAGAACCCTACCGAAAAACCAGCACCTGACTGGGCGTGCTGTATGTCCACACTTTAAGGGACCGGACCCCGTAGACTAAGATTTCAAGTCACATCTCCCAGTCAGGATGACGCCTACCGCTCAACACCAAATCATGACACACCACGCAGACCAGTAAAGAAAAACAGACCAATTATACACAAGGCAGGTCAGCCCTTACGCGCTATACACTGAGTAAAAATCAGACATGTCTTTAACAGGGGGAGAATTTCCACCAACGAGCCCTTAATTCCGGATTCATTAACGCCAATGTTATTAAGTAGAGATGTTATTTGCCACATTGAATGGGACATTCCAGTAAAAGATGTTTGACATCTTCCTTACATCTGCAGGTAGAACACAGGACCATCAGGGTTGCTTACTCAGAGAGCCAAAGTAATTGTGAGAATCCTCGTTCGGGCGGGGAAGGTTGGGGGTAATAACACTTCAAGTCGCGCCAACCGATGAAAATGAACATCCATCTCTCTGGATATTCCCCCAACTGAACATATGAAGGGAGATCGACGGCTGGATTTCGCGAAGCATTGGTTGAACTGATAGACAACTGATCTTGCCATTCTTTCTTCATCTCAGGCTTTGAAGACTAGCTTGGCTTCAAAGACTGAACCTGGGAGAAGACGATTCAATATTGGTTACGTCTTGCAGCTTTTCTTGGGCTAGCAGTGTCAGCACATCATTACCATAGATGTTAACATGACACGGAACCCAGGAGAAGACCAACATGTATATCCACCGTTCATGTCGGCTCTTATAGTAGTTGAATTTCACAAATAATCTTATGTCAGGATATTAAAGTGGAAAGGCTTTGATACCACTTTTAAGCGATCACTCAAAATACAACAAAGACCGGATTCAAATCTTCCACCCATCGCAAGTTGCTAGTACATGGCAAGACACACTCAGAGGAGTATATGGACACATCTCCTGGTAGCCGAAAACCGCGAGAATATTTGAAAACAGGGGAATAACAAAGCTGCAACCAACACTGGAAGTTTTTTTGTCCCACCGACCATCGTGTAGATATGGAGGGCAGAGCCCCACGTGGTATCTATTTCTTTGACAGCAATTTAGTTTGTTTCCCTGTTATCATTTATGTGTTGACATAACATGAATTTTTTCAGATGTCTCAACACAAATATGATCCCAAAAAGGCCAGGGAGGAAAGGGAGAGGATTTCGCACTAAATAGGGTCGCCATGTGTGTTCTTCATCCTGGCCTCAACGGTCTCAAACGGTACATGAGAACTAACTTCCTCGGAATCTTGAAAAAACAGCTGCTCCCAAGTATCATTGAACAGATCACTGTTTGGATGTTGATGTTGGCGTTAATAACAAAACCATAACACTTAATTAGTATTTTCACGGATATTACGGGGAGGGTCCCCACAATTCTACCTGTAAAGCCGTTAAAGGTGAACCTCTGAGTGCACCTGTGCATATTTTTAGAGCCATGCATTGAATACTATCAAGACTCGCTTTCAGGGAAACGCAAGCAGAGTCATAGGCTTCACAGCCATAATCTAAAATCGATCTTAATTAACGCTTATTATTGACGCAAAGCATGGGCCATCAGCACCCCATGTTGACCCAGATATGCACCGTAACAAATTAATACGGGGTTTACACCGATCAATAATATATGGAATAGTTTATTGCCAACTTAGCCTTTGATCAAAAAACAACCCAAGAAATTTGAATGTTGCTGAAATTAATCGGGTATTATTTAAGCTAAGTTCAGGATAGGTAGTTTTCTTGCGCCTCGTAAAAAACAACATGCCCAGATAGAATTTCCTAGAGGGAGCAAATTTATTAAAACCCCATCGAGTGCACCAGTCACTAAGTTATCAAGACTGCTGATCTTGAATTTTTTTTGAGGGCATATGGTATTGAGGGGGTTGGATTTCAATATGGCCAATATATCAGCTATTGTGAAATATTCACATCTGAACCTTGATCGGGAATGTCCGCAATCGGCAATAATAAAAAGGAACGGGCTCATTACCACTACCCTGGGGTAGTTAGGCCCTTATCAATTAAATGATCACTAGAAAGGAGACCGTTAATTTTAACCCTTATGACCCAAAAACTATCCTTTGAGGCAAGTTAATCCCCCATCTTAAGGCATTACCCTCCAAGGCTAAGCTTTCATCTTGATACAACACCTTTTCGCACACCATTACGTAGGCCTTCTGATGTCTAAAAACCAGCGACAGTGCTAGCCTTGGAATCAAACCTGTGTTGATGGAAGGATTCTAAACGAACGAGGTGATCTATGGTTAGCGACCCCCTACGAAAACCACTTTGGATAGGATTAAATAAGTTTCGTCTTTTGATTCTAGATACCAAATAATTCTTTATTTCCATACCTCCAAATTTTGCAAATGACAGATGTTAAAGAATGGGTCTATATACATGGATCGTATGGTCTTTACCTGCTTTGGATGGGGAATTAAACTGGCCTCTTCCAAATCTGTGAGGAATTTGGTCTAACCTTTAGTTTGCGCTTGCATTGGCACGAAAAAATCAATCCATGGTGGCGCTTTTGTCGGTATTAGCAGATCTCAAGGAGCCCTGCCCTATGCACTAAAATGAAAATCTTAAAATATGACTGTACTGTGATCTGTTTTCACCTTGTGATAAAAAAAAGTAATGATTCATTAAAAAATTCTTGCAAAGTAATCAGAGGGCCATTGGTGCCTAACATTTTATATACACACGTTTGCTCATAAAGTTGGAATATATTTTCAGACCAAATCTTACACCGTAGGTTCTATTTGAACTGCCTAGTAAATATTATGATTACTTATTATTATGCCTATCGCTTTTGTATAATCTGGCAAATCTATTGTTCTAATTGTTTATGATCTGGTAGTTAAAACTGCTCCCATATTATTAAACACACACACACCTTTGCTTTTATCACCATAATTTTGCCTGTAATCTTATATACAATATTTTTGGTTTATCCCACCCATGGTCTGTGTGGCACTTTCATGTGGCTTTTCAGGACATAAGTTATAAGATTGCTGTGCAGCAAACCTAACCCTAAACCCCCTCCCCCCCTAACCCTCACCCCACACCACCATACACAAATCTATACTTTAATGCCCATGGTTCATTCTGCTTATCATTATGGCAAACACCATTCTATTAGACTTTATGATGCACTATATGACTCTGGCAAATTTTGTAAACTGTTCATTTTTGGTTTATGCTTATGTTTTATTTATTATGGACTGGAAGAACTCAACGACAGAGGAAGAAAAGCTCCTGGCATATGTACACTGCCACAAACGGTTGTATGCAATACTTTAACTTTCAACACAAGATTGTAGAAAGGCAACATGGACAGCTCCATGTGGGCAATATACAAACTGTTACCTCATCATTACCCAACTGGACAACTTGAAACCTGTTCACACTGCAGATCTTCTGCTCAGCCGCTGTCGGTTCAGACCACAACCTAGTGGCTGGCTGTGAAATTTAATACTACCACAACAACGTCTAACAACGGTTACCCAAGAACTATGACGTCAGTCGATTCATCGACCCCACAATTGCCCGGAATTCTGTGCACATAGTGGTGCCCTTGGACACTTCTCCAATTCGAAGACACTGATGTTAAGGGCTATGGACGCAACTCCAATGAAACACCCACAACTCCAACTGAACAGGTAGGTCAATAATCCAATAAAGACCTGGAAGATAAGCTGCTCGAAAGGAAGTTAAGCTTGGCTCTGCACATGCTAGACCAACAGCATGACTCTTCAAGTGTGTCCGTTACACTAGCGTGTGAAAGAGAGCAACTGCCAGCAGCTGCCAAAGACAAACATGGCTCCTCAAAACTTGCTCCGGATTAAAGTACATGAAGTGCTGGGGAAAACACTCACAAACATCTCAACACGATTTCCCCCCAGAGATAAAGTACGGTTGATTACACTACACGGGTAGGCCATTATCAAAAATGATCACTAGAAAGGAGAACGTTAATTTTAACCCTTTATGACCCTATCCTGGAGGAAGTTATCCACCCCATCGTAGGCATTACCCCAAGCCTAAGCTTTCATCTTGATAACAAACACTTTTCGCCACACCATATGTAGGCCTTCGAAGGTTCTAAAAACACAGCGGGACAGTTGCTAGCCTTGGAAGGCAAAACCTTGTGAGTGGATGATTCGAAACCGAACGAGGTGATCTATGGTACGACGTCCCTTTCGAAAACCACTCTGGATAGGATTTAAAAAGTTTCTTGTTCTAGATACCAAATACTTCGTTGTATTTACATACGCTCCATTAATTTGCAAATGACAGATGAAAGAATATGGGTCTAGTGACAATGACTGATGGTCTTTACCTGGCTTTGGGATGGGATTAAGGATTAAAAATGGCATGCTTCCAAATCTGTGAGGTAGGTATTGGTCTAAACCTTAGTTGCGCGTGCGTGGCACGAAAAAATCAAATCCATGGTGTCGCTTTTGCGGTAATTAGCATGAGTCTCAAGGAGCCCTGCCCTTATTCACTAAAATGAAATCTATAATGAATTACTGTGATTTGATTTTCCACCTTTGATATAAAAAAAAGGTAAATGAGATTAAATAAAAAATTCTGCAAAGTTAATGGCCATTGGTGCCATAACTTTTATTATACCACAGTTGCTCCATTAAAGGTTGGAAGTGATATTTTCAGAACCAAATCTTAAAAACGTATTTTATTGAAAAGCATCAGTTAATCCATTTGAGTAGCTTATTATTATGCCTTATCGCTTTGTATAAGAATCTGGCAATCTTAGTTTATTACATTGTTTGTATGATTCTGGTAGTTAAACTTCTCCCATATATATGAACCCACACACACACATGTTGGCTGTTATACACCAGAATTTTTGCTCTGTAATCTTATATACAATTTTGGTTTATCCAACCCAGTGGTCGCACTGTCATGTGGCTTTCATGAAATAATGTATAAGATTGCTGTGAAGCAAACAGACCCCCCCCCCTACCCTCACCCCACACAAACATACACAAATACATATTACTTTAATGCGCCTGTCATTCCTGGATTATTGCATTATGCAAAGCACACTTCATATTCCTTTTATGAAACATAATAGTGCTTTGAAATTTTGTAAACATGTCATGTTGGTTTATGCATTTAGTTTTATGTATTATGGACTGGAAAAAATCAAAACACAGAGGAGAAAAAAGCTCCTGGGAAATTATGTACACTCCACAAAACGGTTGTATGCAAATACTTACTTCAACACAAGGAGTTATAGAAAGGAAACATGGAATCTCCTGCGGGCAATATACAACATGATTGACTTTCATCGATACCCAACTGGACAACTTGAAAACCTTTGCAGAACTGCAAGATCTTACTGCTCAGCCGATGTCGGTTCAGACCACAACCTGGTGCTGGCTAAGGTAAAAAATTTATACCTACCAAAACCAAAAGTATAAAAAACAACGGTACCCAAGAAGTAATGACGTCAGTCGATCAGTGACCCCACAATTGCAGCGGGAATCTGTGCAAAGATAGGTGGTGCCTTTGGACCACTTCTCCCACTAGAAGACACTGATGTTGAAGGGGTATGGACCAACTTCAAGGAAACACCCAACCAACAACTCCAACTGAACAGGAGGTCCAAATACCAAGTAAAGACCTGGAAGAAGAAGCTACCAGAAGAAGGAAGTTAAAGAGATGAAAGATGCACATGCTAGGAACAACAGCCTTGAATCTTCAAGTGTGTCCGTTACACTAGCGTGTGAAAGAGATCAACTGCCAGCAGCTGCCAAAGACAAAACATGGCTCCCTCAAACTGCTCCGGATATAAATTAATAATGAAAGTGCTGGGACGAACACTTCAGCAAACATCTCAACACTTGAATTTCCCAGAGATGAAGAAGTACTTCACTCCATCTCAAACATGGCAATTCTAATCAAACAGGAAAAATGCTCCAGATAAAGTAAATGAAGTGACTGGGAAAGAACACTTCAAGCAAACATCTCAACAATGAATTTCCAGAGATGAGAAAGAAGTACTTCACTCCCATATCAGGAACTGGCAATTCTAAACTCAACAGGCATGCTTCTCAATTAGGAGGAAGTAGAGAAAGGCCATAAGAAATGAAAAAATAACAAGCATCGTGGATGGATTCAAAATAGCTGCCGAAACCTTGAAAGCAGGTGGCCCCAGCTATGAGAAAGCTACGTTGGAAAATAATAAAAATTGCCTGGGTAGAAGGGGAAATTCCAGAAGACGGAGCAAAGGACTGATAACTCCAGTATACAAGAAAGGTGAGAAACTAGGATCCCGCCAACTATAGAGCAATTACGTTACTGTCGATCCCAGGGAAAAAAAAAAAAGTATTCTGTAAATTTGATCCTGAACCGGATCCAGGACACCATTGATGACTACTTGGAGAGGAGCAAGTGGATTTAGAACGCTTAAAGAGGAATAACTATGATGCTGTATTTATTGTTCGCCAAGGGCTAGAGAAGGCCAAAGACAGACGCATTCCTATACACTGAAACTTTGAGATTTTAAAGCAGCATTTGATATACCATTTGGAGAGAGGCACTCTGGAATGCTTAAGATCAATTGGAGTATACAGCAGCGGTAGACCTAATTGAAAAGATGTATGAGCAAACATATGCTCAGTAGTGGTGAATGGAAAAAAAACTCCCGACTGGTTCGAAGTCTTAGTTGGTACTGTGCGGAAGGGATGCATTCTATCTCCATGCCTCTCAATCTCCTTCTTTAGAATTTTGTAAGAGAGGAGTTCAAAATCTAGGTCCGGAAATCCAAATGGGAGAGATGAAAATCCACAACATTCGTTATGCCGATGACACAACCCCTGCTGGAATGTCTTTGAAAAAGTACAGTTTCCACAGAAGAACTGGAAAAGCCTGCGCCAAATGGTGAATGAAGATCAACCCATTCTAAATGAAGATCATGTCCGATGACCCAAGAGACATCCCCCTTATCAGACACCTATTTGACAAGTAAATGCTTTTGTCTTCTCTTGGAAAGTAAGTACGTAATGGCCTTCGGTTAAGGAGGACTCAGAGGAGCTATACTACAAGACGGGCAGCAGGGGCATTAGGTTAGAGACTCAGGAATACCATCTGAAGCAATCATGACATCGCAAGATCGCTCAAAGTCAGGAATATACCAGTCTCTTATACTCCCCCCATTGCAACCTATGGAGCAGCGTCACCGCAGCTTTTGGCGGATTTTCCCATCATGTTTTGTTAAATTGGTCGTTGGTTACAACTCAAATTATTCATTAATCACAATTAATCTGTTCCCCATTGTTCTCTTTGTTTGTATTGTATAAATATCTAAAGGTTAACTCTGGTCTTACATGTGCGATATGTCTAGATTCTATATCACAGCCGTTGCTTCAAATTAGCCCGATGATTATGTAAAGCAAAATCAGGACATATCTATATGTGCGCCCGCGTTGTATTGGAAACGCATGCCTTAGAATACATTGTAGACAACAAAAAAAAAAAAAAAAAAAAAAAAAATTGATGACTCGTATACACGAATTAAATCAAATAAATATTGATCAAGTTACTTACGCTACAATCACCAAACAGTAATACATTTAATATAATGATATTGACGATAATGATGACAAGCACGGGTTGGCCTGACATTTATTGCAATCCACCATTTTGGATTTTTGACCCAATTCTAGATTTTGTCCAATTTTGAAACCAAAGACGAATTTTTCTTCAATTTGTTGAGTCTTAAAGTATTCCCTATCAATATATTTCATATAAAAAATGCCAATGGCTTGTCTTCACTTACTTTTCAGAACAACTGAAAAAGCTGCGCCAAATGGGGATGAAGATCAACCCATAAATGCAAGATCATGTCGATGAACCCAAGAGACTCACCCCTTAACAAGACACCTATTGACAAAGGTAAAATGATTTGACTTTCTTGGCAAGTATGTGCCCTTCGGTTACGGAGGACATCAAGAGGCGAACAAGACTGGCAGCATGGGCATTCGGTACACTCAGGAATACCATCGGGAGGCAATCATGACATCACAAGATCGCTCAAGCAGAATATACCAGTCTCTTATTCTCCCCATTGCCACCTATGGAACAGCGTCACCAGCTTTTGGCGGCTTTACCATAATGTTTTGTTCAAAATTTGTCGTTGGTTACAAACTCCAAATATTCATTATCCAAAAACTTATTATCTGTTCCACTTGTTTCTTTGTTGTATTTGTCATAAATTCTAAAGGTTTAACTCGGTTTAAATGTGCGATAGGTGAGATTCTCTCCACAGCCGTTGCTTGCAACTTAGCCACGATGATTTATGTAAAGCAAAATCAGACAAAAGTATGGTGCTGCCAGGCTTTTTTTCGGGGGGGGCTCTGTATGGAAACGCACATGCATTATATTACATTGTAGACAATGATGAATGTATACCCACGGAAATAAATCAAATAAATCATGATAAGTTACTTACGACTTACAATCACCAACAATTAATCCATTAATATTAATGATTTGACGATACTGATGACAATCACGGGTTGGCCCTGATCATTTATTGCATATCCACCATTTTGCCGATTGGACCAATTTCGTAGATTTGTCAATTTTGAAACCAAAGACGAATTTTTCTTCATTTGTGGAGTCTGTAAAGTATTCCCCCCACACCCACTATCCCATTATATTTCATATAAAAAAATGCCCAAGGGCGTGTTTCCACTACTTTCAGAAGAACCGGAAAAAGCCTGCGCCAAAATGGGGAATGAAGATCAAAACCCATCTAAATGCCGATCAGTACCGCTGACCCAAGAGACATACCTTAACAGGACACCTATGACAAAGTAAAGATTTTGACTTTCTTGAAAGTAATGTGCCTTCGGTTAAGGAGTACATCAAGAGGATTACAAGACTGCGCAGCGGGCATCGGTAGAATCAGGAAACCTCTCGGAGCAATCCGACACCACAAGATCGCTCAAAGTCAGAATCTACCTAGGCTCTTATACTCCCCTTGCCATTATGGAGCAGAGTCACGCAGCTTTTGGCGGCTTTTCCCATCATGTTTGTTCAAATTTGTTCGTTGGTTACAACTAATTTATCCATTAATCACACTTAGTATATGTTACCCTTGTTCTCTTTGTTTGTATGGTTCGTAAAATATCTAAAGGTACAACTCTGGTCTTCAAGCTGGCGTATGTTAGATTCTATCAACAGCCGTTGCTTGCAACTTAGCCACGATGATTTATGTAAAGCAAAATCAGACATATTATATGGTGCTGCCAGGTCTGTATTGGAAACTCACTGCCTTATAATTACATTGTAGACAATGATGAATGTATACACGAAATAAATCAAATAAATCATGATAAGTTACTTACGACTACAATCACCAACAATTAATCCATTTAATATTAATGATATTGACGATACTGATGACAATCACAGGGTTGGCCCTGATCATTTATTGCATATCCACCATTTTGGATTTTTGACCAATTTTCGTAGATTTTGTCAATTTTGAAACCAAAGACGAATTTTTCTTCAATTTGTTGAGTCTTAAAGTATTCCCTATCCAATTATATTTCATATAAAACATGCCAATGGCTTGTCTTCCACTTACTTTTCAGAACACAACTGGAAAAAGCCTGCGCCAAATGGGGAATGAAGATCAACCCATCTAAATGCAAGATCATGTCCGATGACCCAAGAGACATCACCCTTAATCAGACACCTATTGACAAAGTAAATGATTTTGACTTTCTTGAAAGTAATGTGCCTTCGGTTAAGGAGGACATCAAGAGGCATACAAGACTGGCAGCATGGGCATTCGGTAGAACGCAGGAATACCATCTGGAGCAATCATGACATCACAAGATCGCTCAAAGTCAGAATATACCAGTCTCTTATACTCCCCATTGCCATCTATGGAGCAGAGTCACGCAGCTTTTGGCGGCTTTTCCCATCATGCTTTGTTCAAATTTGTTCGTTGGTTACAACTCAAATTATTCATTAATCACAACTTATTATCTGTTCCCCCTTGTTCTCTTTGTTTGTATTGTCGTAAATATCTAAAGGTTAACTCTGGTCTTACATGTGCGATATGTCTAGATTCTATCCACAGCCGTTGCTTGCAACTTAGCCACGATGATTTATGTAAAGCAAAATCAGACATATTATATGGTGCTGCCAGGTCTGTATTGGAAACTCACTGCCTTATAATTACATTGTAGACAATGATGAATGTATACACGAAATAAATCAAATAAATCATGATAAGTTACTTACGACTACAATCACCAACAATTAATCCATTTAATATTAATGATATTGACGATACTGATGACAATCACAGGGTTGGCCCTGATCATTTATTGCATATCCACCATTTTGGATTTTTGACCAATTTTCGTAGATTTTGTCAATTTTGAAACCAAAGACGAATTTTTCTTCAATTTGTTGAGTCTTAAAGTATTCCCTATCCAATTATATTTCATATAAAACATGCCAATGGCTTGTCTTCCACTTACTTTCTATGATGCCTATTTTCGTAAGCACCTAAAAAAAGCAATACGGTCACGGCCGCCATTTTGGATTTTCAGCCATTTTTTTATAAATTATAAATTTGCTAGTTCTGTTGCATTTTGAAACCATGGACGATTTTTTTCTTCAAATTTTTAAGTTTACAAGTGGTTCTATGACAATTGTCTTTCAGATAATACAAGTTAAATGCTTGTCTTCGACTTAGTTATCATTTTTGGAATAAATGATCGAGCCGTCTATGTACACGAAACCCTGTGTTGGCAATATTCTTAATCCTAACAATACCTCTGATTTAATCAGTGAAAATGAACAATACAATGATTACTTGCAGCGACCCATTAACGATAAAATAAAAATAAACCCACTGACCTTTAGCATGATCATATTAATTCCCGTAGTTTAACTAAAAGTGGTGATTCCTTACCGACTATCTCTCTACCGTAAACCACAAATTTCTTTTGCCTTTCACAGAAAAACATGTTCAATACAACGATAAATAACACTCCTCCTAGCTCACAAATGAATGGTTTATACATGGTGCATGAAATCTGATCGTCTACACAAAAAGGCAGGGGAGTTGCGTTTATTTCGATTAATTACCTAAATTACAAACTGGGAATGATCTCAATATGTCAAAAAATGATGATATGAATCTCCTCATTGAAATTAATACACACCATAAAATACCATCATTGGTGTAATATACCAGACCGCCTGTGATCATTGCTTACACTATTTCAGGTCCAACTTGTCAACAAGATCCGGGTGTATGATGAAAGGAAAAATAAACCCTCTTCTCATTTGTGGAGACTGTAATCTCGACGTTATGGAACATAGGGGCACGCCACAGCGCCATAACGACTTTTTAACATCCATGTACGCTGCTTCATTCACCCTTTAATCGACAAACCCACCGCATTACCACTAAACCATCAACACTAATTGATAAGACATCTCTCCAAGGGTGGTACACCTGCTCACCTCCCTCATCTTTACCAATGTTTCTTGCCAGGAAAGAACAACTGTAAGAAAGATGATAAACCACGGATTACTTCTGGTATAATAAATCAATTAAGACTCAAAAATACATGAAATCTACACACTAGCACTCAGCCAACTATGATCATTGGCAATTCTGTTATACATCCGTAGGCTGATATGCACGGAACCTTGGTGTCATCTTAGACTCATTAAGAATGATCAAACATGTTAAAAAGAGTATGCAAAGCGTCTGGCTCTAAATAAGGAAAATTGGGCAGTTCGACAGTTACCTTGATGAAAATCCACCATCAGATGGGTCACGCCTTTGTTACATCTAGGCTGGGTTCCTGCAATTCCTTGCTTTACGCCTTCCATAAGAGAATTGTACAAGGGTCAGCGAGTTCAAAATGCAGCTTCCCGTCTTGTCCTTGTCCGTCTACGTGAACACTCACCCACCAGCTCTCTACAAACTACATTTGTGCTTCCAATAAACAGAGGGCAGTTTTAAGATTCTGCTTCTCACCATATAAGCTATAAGCCATCCATGGCATTGTCACCTGCCTATCTCTCTGCGCTCCTCCAGCTGTATCACCACCGAGAACCTTGAGATCAGCTTCTTTGCTCCCGGCTGAGTAAATCAGCCAACTCATAACAAAGTTCTATGGTGATAGATTTTTTCTTACGCACGCAGCACATTTGTGGAAAACTCCCGAACCAGTATACGTTAGATTCAGTCAGCCAAACATTTCAAGTCACGTTGAAGACATTCCTATTACACAGCATTTTGGATCTTGATGCGTATACTGTTTCCTGATGATGTTCAATGACTAATTATAATATTGTGATTTTTTTTCTTTCTTATTCTGTGTTCGCCACGGTTCCTCTACCTTCTCCCAATCGGTTGCATTAGATAGTTGTTTTCATAGTTGTCGTGGGGGTACAATACACTAAGATCCTACAGGCTGACCGATCAGGTGTAGCCCCATGTTCTGTACTGGTTCCCGGCTGTTCAAATGTATATCAGCGGATTTACGAACAACATCTAACAATATGGCTACGCCGACGATTTTGTCCTTCTCCACTCGGACAGCAGGCCTGGAGAGAAGTAGAAAGTACACTTTACTGTAGATATGGCCCCCCCTATGCAACATATCTCAAGACCTGGACACTGAAGCTGAGCGAAGTCAACACCACCGCTACTGCCTTTTCATCTTAACACCAAAAGAGGCTCATCGCCAACTTCAAATTCATCCTCAATGGACGCGCCGCTGCCATACAATCCGACACTAACCATCTGGGAGTGAAGCTTGACCGCCAGCTTACTTACCGGTAGCACCTCGAGGTCCGTATGCGCCAAGGGATCTTCGAGGAATAACCTACTCTGCCGACTTGGCAGGATCATCGTGGGGTTGCCAGCCCAACGAACTCTTACGCTACACGCCTTGCTCTGGTCTACAGCGATGCTTAATATGCCGCCCCAGCATGTGCTTGAAAACAGCTTCACGCACGAAGAACGCTGGACACAGTACTCAACGACGAGACCTGAGAAACAGTTACTGGTGCCTCCGTCCGACTCCATTATGAGTTTCTACAGTGCTTTCAGGCCATGCAACATGCAGTGCTCTGAGACGAGAACACCACCCGGAACAAAAACTAGTGAATAAGGCTCGCGGACAACAAGCACCTGCTGTACTGTCAAAGAATCACACCAGCTTTAGGAGACAGAGGAACGGTTGCTCTCGTCGAACCTTATGCCTACATTGCTGCTAATCTGCAGCTCCCCATTCAACATATTACAGACAGGAATTAATGCCTGGCTAGATACTTCAAGACCAGATCAAACACATATTCACCTATGACAGAAATACCACCTGGTAGCAATCTCCACGCAAGGAATGGGTCACCATTTTAAACCGGACTCC
Organism: Ophioderma brevispina; assembly: GCA_023653785.1. Lineage (NCBI taxonomy): Eukaryota > Metazoa > Echinodermata > Ophiuroidea > Amphilepidida > Ophiodermatidae > Ophioderma > Ophioderma brevispina. The sequence goes on from JAMKCH010051681.1 coordinate 17,271, forward strand.
GCACAGGGGTCGGTCGACTTCAACAGCAATAGGCGCCGATGGGGGCTGCGGCAATCGCCAGCCTGCCAACGTGGTTTTCATCACAGATTGCGGCTCACATTCTCAATGAGTGCCCTAAATTTAGTCCAAGGTGGACAAGTCTTCTCAAAACCCACCAATCAACAGGCGTTGGCCACCG
>JAMKCH010051682.1:0-10733 GCA_023653785.1 Ophioderma brevispina
TCCTTACTTGAGCTGTTTCAGTGCCTACGTCTTGGCTTCATAAAAACCCTAAAGACTATGTGTACTGTGTAAACTATGTCATGCTTTGGTTGGATCTGATTGAAGGTCTGGTAGACCAAAAGGTCATCATCCTTCTTCACCGAACACCCACGGATTCGTACCACTACCAATCCCCCGTCTCTGCCGCTGCTTGCGGATGTTTGCTCATCCGACCAGGGGCTCGCCGATAGCCTTATTGGCTTGAACGAAACGAAGCGACAAAATCGTCGACATCGTCGTCGAATGGATTCATTGTGTTCGCTTCACCTACGTAGTCGTAGCTCGGTTTCATTGTAGTGTTTTGGGGGTTTTAGATGAAAAACGGCTGAAAAAAATGAAAAACAAAAACACTCTTCATCGCCTAAAAAAAGATGTCAATAGCGATTATGGCCATGATCGGAGGAGATACACACAGGTGGACAGCACCAATTCTTATTTGAGTCCTGATTTTAAAGCTGGTGAAATCCCCTGAGTATGAATTGGTATATTGCCATTATCCTTTCAGCATCTCTGGAGTCGCAAGGGTTCCCATGTGAGCAATTCAGTTAGTTCAAAAGTCCACCATTTCAAGAAAATTTTTGATTTTTGACAACCTTGTGACCTAATTTTGAACAAAATTTGTTCCTCAAGGGCAAGGCCAAGGGGTCAACAATTTCCAATCTCTGTCGCAAAGACCCCCATTTCGCAAATTTTGTTCAGTCACATGCTCTGTCCAGATCGAAGTATGGAAGTAGCGACGCGGGCGTTTACATTGAACAGACTTCAGCGCGCGCGTAAGCAAAGCACAATCGCACTGCAAATGAAAGGCCGGCACTGGGTATAAACGCGCGTCGTACTTCATATTCAGACGAGACAAGTATAGCTTACCGGAGTAGGCTACACAAGGGTGTCCAAAAATTCTACAGGACCTTTTGAAATGGGCCTATGATGATGATGATGATGCTGCACCGGGAGGCATCAATGTGGGGAATGATTTTTGGGCATGCCCTACAAGCGTGATGCCAGCATGCAAGTACCCCAAATCTGAACCAATCGGACCCAAACCACTCGTGACCCAAAACCCAATCGAGCACATACCAATATGCCCAGAATTACTAAGGTGCTGCATTCTGATTTGTTTTGCATTCATACATTTGTTTTGTTGAGGTTTGTTTGTTTGTTTTTGTGTGTGTCAAAAAAGCTGTGCTCCATGTGGAATTTTTTTAGTGCATTTTGATGACTTCTTTGTGCGGCAGCTTCACGCCAATCCCCCCCCCACCGACCATTTTTTTTAAAGTTTAAAATCTCATGAAAACGGTAAAATGCGGTAAATGTAATCTTTACAAAACTATGCGAGCGGGATGCTGAGACTAACTCTAAACATTTTTTGAAGGGATTAAATACAGAGAACAACCAACTCGGCCCCAAAAAGTTCCACCATAAACGCGCCAATTGAAATGTATGATATCCAAAAACAACAGCAATGCACGTTTATACTAAACGGACATCCACGAGGGACGAACTGAGTCTGATCCGCTTATCGATTCTGATTACAATGGAAGTTAGTTCCGGGCTAATAGATAGGGATCGTACAACTTGCACAGTAATTTGATGGAACTTGTTTTGGACTCGAGTCACCTCGAGCGCGGTATCCACGATTTCCCCGTTTGTTGAAGGTGCATAGGCAGTAAAGTTGCACATCGGATCCACTGTCCCATGTCAATAATGAGTACATTCTGAAGCCTGGCTGGTAGGCTTGGTCGGCATCGATGGCTTCGTCAGCCAACCATAATGCCCCTGTACGGCCACCATGCCTTCATCGTAGCGATAGTTTGAGGAGCAGTTATAGGTTTCTCCTGGCAATTCCCGCTGAACAGTGTCACAGGCGGACTGGACTCTATTCAGCGGAGCTTCGGATGTAAGGAACTTATCGCTCTTTTTCTTCCTGGGTTTATGCAACCATCTCTTTGGGTCGGTAGTCGGGTTCGCACACGAGATGCTACCAGACAGGACTTCAAAACGCGTTTTACCAAGCACATTGCAAATCATTGGGTTTCGTAAACCCGGATGGGGTGACCAATAATCCTTGGGTCGCCAGCGACTTAAGACCCATCACCAGAGGGCAGTTTATACCAAACCCACCACGCGGATTCGGGCGGCCGATGTATCTTTCTCACCCTCTTCTCATCTCAACCGGGATGTTGTCCAGTCGGCGATCCTCCTGGAAGAGATGTAAGAAGAAAAAAACTCCGCCAAAATAGTCCAGGGGACGCGTCTGTTGGTCAGCGTCAAAAGTCGGGCCACTCGGCAGTGTAACCGCGGAACACGTGTCTTCGCACCGGGGTCAAATGTGACGTCCATCCGAGATCGTCCTTAGAAGGGTCCCGCAGGTCAAACCGGTCCTCGCCTTCGGTATTTTTCTGCCCGTCTATGTACTCGGCACCCTTCCGTCGCGGTGGGCTGGCTTGCCCGGGATCATAATAAAATCCTTCTGATCCTACAGCTTCAATGTCAGTGTGCCGAAACGGGCCGAAATATTCCTATAGGGATGAAAATGCATATTTCGATCCATATCGCCCCGCTTTTACGATCTAGAGGGGGCAACTCACCGTCGTTCCACTGAACCCCCTTATATAGGTGAGTTATAATAACGACCCAAGTCATTTTTCTATTTTCTCATCTTCCCCGAACACGACCTCCACTTCAGGCTCCATATTTTGTTAATATGTAGCTATCTTAAGTGCCCATGCCTCTTTTCTGTAATTCCTAGCACTGCTGTCCAATTAGTTTCTGCATTATTCTGTTCTCATGTATACTTATGCTGCATAAATCCGTATGAATCGTAAATGTCAGTAGTGAGGTATTGTAATTCAGCATTATACTTTATAGAATGCCCTTATACCGCTTTTACATGGAATGGTAAATTTACATTCTTCATTGCGACATTGATCGACTGAAACCTCTACTGTCAGGTTAGTCAGTTTTAGCCTTTGGTTCTGATTGCAAAGAAAGTTTTTTTTTCCGATGAAATTTTAATGTTTGGATTATTCAACCATATGCTTTAATTTTTAGTATTTTTGTTTTTTAACATGTTAAAAATATTCTTGCATTATATTTTTAGTCCTGCTGTAGGCCCATATACCTTGACGGGGTCCGTCTCGGTGACCGTGACGTGACAAGCGACACAACATAACGATTTTCAAGCTCAGGCCCGGGTATTCATGTTTCAGGCATCCCTATTTTTGTAGTATTCACTTATATAGACACGTAATCGTTCTACCCTTGTATTTGGCTACAGAATGTATCTTAGAGAGACACTGGCACATTTGAAAATAGTGCGCATAAGATTGTTCAAATCGATATTTTTGCCATAGGTTTAAGGCTTTTATAAAAGCCCTCACCGAAAGGATTAAGACCAAATCAGCTTCCTTGTGGGTAAACAGAACGATTTATAAGTTAAACAGTCCGCCGGCGACGCTAAATTCAGCAGCGACGAAAATGGCGTTTAACACAAGAACACACGCCAGCCGTATGATGTTGCCCACGCTATGCACACTTTTTGATCAGTCTATAACCGTTGTGGTTAATCTCAGTGCGTCGAGTCAAAAAGATTCATGATTATATATACACATTTGTGATTAAAGTTACGGAAAACTTAAAAGTTGGCCTACAAATCGACCCTGATGTCTTTATCCTCATATCCATGTCCCTATCTGTTTTGGGTATGTTAATTTTGATATTTTTATGTGTAAACTATATATCGTTCTTCCAATGGGCCTAGACTATCATTTCAGAGCCAATTGAAGAAATTCATATTTTTGTGAAAATGTGCCAGTGGCCGATTTAAGTTAAAAAGGTGATTTGAATTGCTTAAATTTCATAAAACAGGATGATATACTACTTCGCTGCAATAGGAAATTTAAAAAAAAACAATCATTTTCGTGGAATCATTCGATGTGGATATTTTTTATGGAAAGGTTAAATGTAACATCAGGCAAAATCAGAGCTTTCATTGCTTTAGCCAACACCCGGAGATGAAATCTCATCTCGTTCCTAACATTAACCTTGGCCTACATTGATCACGAAATGTGATCATACTTATTAAGATATTTAATTGTGTAAATGTGAAAAAAACATTGATTTATAAATATAGTAGAACCCATCACGGAACAAACTTGCTCGTCAATTGGGATCATTTTAGACGTGGTTATGTTCATTTTCGGGAATATTGATAGTCTATGTTTACAGTCGTTTTGTAATATTATGATAAAAACAATTAAGAAAAGTGTTAAGCATGAGAAATCTACATAAGAAAACATATCATTTCGATAATCAATTAAGTTATTCATTTACCATTTGGTAACGAACGAGACCAGTATATATCAACGAATCGACAGTGGTCGATTTGAATAATCAGAACTTATTCATATTTGTGAACACTAATACAGTGAGAATAGTATTTATATTTTACTGGCGCTAGGTTTTATACTTAACGACAGTGGCCCCACACGAAGAATCCACAGCAATAGGTAAGAAAACAAGACCAAATATGACAGAAAATAATTTGGAAATAACAAAAAAACGGTAACTTCTCCGTATTGGTAAATGAAATTATACTACATGTAGGCCTATACTGCATACTACATGTATCGTCCCAAAAATTAGTACCGCGAGGTTCACGGTTGCTTAGTTCGCTATAGTGCTTACTCTGTGAAAAAGCACTGGGATTCACGAGCTCTCATGCAAACACAATAATAAGCTCGCTAGCATGGTATTGTAACACAACGGCAACAACACGGATGTGGAGAACTAATCGATGAAAATCCAGCGTAAAAAATCCATCAGCACCCAACCCATGTTAAATGCGCTATGAAGGACAGACCGAGTCTGATCTGCTTGAGACGATTCCTGATTACAATGAAGGAAAAGTAAACGTGGTATTGCTGTTGTTTGGCGCGTTATTGTGGAACTTAATTTTTGGGGCCGAGTTTTGTTTTGAATGTTTGCTTTGTTTTGATCCCATTTAACTATAAGTTCGTCATAGGCTCACTTCCCACTCTCATAGTGTGCAACAACATCCACATTTTCCGCATGTATTTTGTTTTTATTTCAGTTTTCAAGAGATTTAAACTTATTTACAAACTGGTCAAGGGGAAAAAATGGGCGCGACAGCGGCGAAAAAAGAAGTCATCTAAAAATGCAATCAAATATTTCCAACATAGAGCATAGCTCTTTGACACAGACATAAACAAAAAGCAAAACAAACAAAATATACGAACAATCAAAGGCAGCTAAGTTATTCTGCGCATAATTTTGGGCCGAGTTGGTTTGGGGTCGAGTTGGTTTGGGTCCGAGTTGGTTAGGGATTTGGGGCCGAGTTGGTAAGGTTGTGGCCGAGTTGGTTTTGGGGCCGAGTTGGTTTGTGGCCGAGTTGACTGTGGACCGAGATGGTTTGGGGCGAGTTGACCTTTTTCCGATGAAAACCTATATTTTAGGGGTGGCTTCGCTCTTTATGCCTCGGTTTTGTGTTTTTTTTTTATTTGGGGGGGTGTCCCTCCGTGGGGGGGGGGGGGGACTGACCTGAAAAGGTGTTTACGGGTTGTGCGGCCGTACCCCTTTTCAGGCATCTCTGTGCATTTCACAAGGCCCCATGTTTAGTTCACGACTCCCAGGCCACCATTTGTGGCCTATTTCTAAAGGTCAAAATATTCCAAGTGTTTCAGTTCGCAAGACCCCATTTCACAAGTTTCGTTTTGCAAGGCTCAAGGTGCGGCCCCAAATGAAATTTGATGGCCCCCAGAGACCGTTACGGGCCTGTAGAATGGCAACTACAATCAGTCACTCCAAACAACAAGCTTTGACTCAAGACAACCATAGAAATATATTTTAGTCTGGAGACAGCACATCTACAGTAGTGTAAACTCGACAAACTTGGAAACAGGAAAAAATGACACACACCATTGACACAACTGTGACCTTTGTCCTCGAACAAAATGTATTTTAATAACCGTCTTAAATTTGTAAATACAAAAAATAATCATTATATCGTATTACAATAGGTAGGTTTCTATTTTTACAACTTAATATTCTTTAAAAAACACCTAATTACCTATATGGAACTATACCAATATTTCAAAGTAGTTGTATTTTGTCGGAGAGACCATAATAATGACGTCAGTAGTGAGCGGTGTCCCGTTGCCACAGGGGTTGTTTTCTTTACTGAAACTGAATAACTTTGAGTAGCAATATTCATCTATGAAGCCTGGGTTTTTCCTTTATAGCTGTCCTCCAGTTTTTTGGGGTTTTGTTTTTTGGCTCCTTTTTATGTTGTCCTTTTATTTGTTTTTGATTTGTTTTCTTTATTTTCCTTTAGTTTGTGGCACAAAAGCTCAGTTTGAGTATAGGTGCCAGTCAAACCATTCACCAACAACCAACATCATCTATGATATCTCGTTTTAAACTTGAAAAGAAAGTTGCAAATAGTGCTAAGTAAGCATGCATGTCCATCGGATATAGAAAATTGATATTTTACATGGACTTATTCAACGTAAAATACAACCTTTGGCCTTTAGATCCTAACTGCGGATCATATCTCCTTATTCGTTGCCGATATAGGCCTTTAACAAAATTTCGGAGATTTTCGGCAATTTCCTAAAATTTGGATAAAATGTTACTGATAAAATTATAAAAAAAGAATGATTTTTTTTTTAAAATCAGGCTCAGTACACCTTCTTTTTCTTCTTACATGTATTTTTTTTTAAGAAATCACGGCGCCCATTGTGAATGTTGTTGGCATATCATATCAGCAAAAACTGAAAAGAAGGTAGATAGGCCTTCGGTAAATCTGAAAAAAAGGTAGGAAATGGCCATTTATTTATTTTTTAAATCTAAAAGTTAGAAAGAAATAATTAAGTTTCAGCATTTCAACCAAACTCATTATTTTTAGTTCCGTATACAATATCAGTATACGTCCGAGTCAATGTTCATATTAAAAAAAAACCTGTTTCTCAAACGGTGCAACTTGTGGACCTTTGACAAAAAAATCATGCAAGAACTGCATTAAAACACTGTGAGTCCACTAGATATCATAGATTTTGACTCACCGGTCGCCTAATCCTCCAAAGTGGTTCAAATCTTTGATTATAGGTCGCCTTAGGGATGCTGACCAGCTCCTAATCAATATTTTTCGCAAGGACGGGATTTTTTTCACAATTTTTTCGATACTGCAGTCATTTTGTTCTTCTTCCTTATTATCAAGTTTTCTCAGTATTAAATTTCGGGCCCCACCTAAATAAATAAGTTCCCCCTCTCTGAAAAAAAAAATGATGCTTCTCCTTTAAATTTCCCTGCATATCTCAGCAGCCTTTAACATTTTTTTTAATGTTTTCAGCATCTATATGAAATCAAAGAATTAAAATACATTGGTTTGGATGAAATTGTCTTCTATTAGTTTTCTTTTAGACTTTTTGCAGTTTTTGTTCTGTACATTTGTTTTAAATATTAATTTAGTGCATAAAACAATTATTGATACGATAGGTCACACATAGCCCTATCATGCATAAAATTCCTTGTTTTATCTAGTCCCATAACGACAAAAAGCAAATCTATATCAATTTATTTCATATTCCATCCGGATTCAAGTCTGGAAAAAGTGCGGAACTTGGGCACCTGGTTCCCAGGGAAATCGTACTATTTGGAGGAAATTTAGAGTAAATAAAGAAATACATAAGAATTGAAGGAAATTTTGCAATCTTGAAGGGAAATTTTGATTGTGTGTTTCCCGGGAAATTTTTACTGAGAACTGCGAGAGAAACAGAATTTTATAAATATACCGTTTAAACTAAAAGGAAAGCTGTCCGGCCTACACATTGTACACTAGGGCTAATGATTTTTTGTTCTTTATTAGAATTGAAAATAGTTCTGCTTCTGTACCATGGTTTTTCAACCGCAAAAAGTTTTTTATAGAAAATACTACGATTCTCACAGAACTTTCGTTGAATTTTTCTTCACTGAAAAGCACTCGTTTTTAATTGCGAAAAAGTCGGAACACCAAGATTGCTCACGTAGAAAAAAGGCAGGCGAAAATCCTGAGTTTTGCAAGAAAACTTGGTTTTTGGATTGATCCAAACCAAGATTCGAAAACGGAGTTTCATTTTCATATTCAAATAAAAAATTTGTTTTGTTATTGATAATTGATTGTTTTTTCAAATAAACTAGAAAATATAAGTATAAAACTTTTTTTTCAATCGAAAAACCCATTTTTTATCCAACCCCCACCCCCCCCCCCAAAAAACAGTTCGAAAAAGCAAATTTTTCAAAATGCAATTCGAAAAAATAAGTTCCTTTGATAGAGATAAAAATGGTTTAAATCATACTTGGAAATTTTCTCAGATTAGAGTAATCGGTTTTTCGGTTGAAAAACTTGTTTTTTTCGTCAAAAAACTTTTATTGTTTTAAGATTTATTGCTGCACATTGCAGTTCTATTTACCATAAACCTCTAGGATTCGGTGAGGGATTTCGCGTGTCTGCTCCTCTGCTTCTCAGTGTTAATTAATATTTTGTATATTTTTGTTGTGAAAATGCATTGGCAACCCGGATGTCAACAGCTGACGACGTCGAAAGTGACGGCCAGCCAATGCATGAGAACATGAAACGTCAATAATTTTCTTGATTAGTCACTAAAAATCGCATAGTACTTCTCATGATTTCCGTAAGTAATTTGTTATGACAACAAGACGAAAAAGTCATTCCCAGACCATTCACATTGCTTACATACATGTAGACTTGCATGCGTGGGTCATGGCCATGAATTGAATCATGATTTCAACAATCATGCAGGTCAACTTATCTTTTAACACTACTCGTTACATCTACGATAGTGGTTCAAATTAAAGTCCCATTTCTAGGGAAGTTTGGGGAAGAAGTTTTGAAGTGTTTTCTTGTACTTTCAAGAGTGCTGAACAGATTTGTTGGGTCCCAACCTTGGGAAACCTGTGGGGAACTCTCGCTATAAGAGGGCGTTTTTCAAAATTGCCGCCAAAATTCCAGAAAATGGCATATTAAAGCTAAAAACCGCTATCTAAGAGTTAAAAATATGAAATTAATTTTTGGTATTTCTTATGATCATTATTGTGTAATATGCTATTTTCCATAATTAGAATTTATGGATAAATACCCGTCGCGGGCGCTTTTTTTCAAAATGGCTGACAAATTCCTTGATAATAGCCATTTTCGGGATCTGTTATCAATTAATATTAAATGAATACAAGTATAATCAAATTGAAGATGTTTGAAGGTATTTGTTTTACATTTTCAAGGAGGCTGAACAAGATTATTTTGGTCCACCTCTGGGAATTGTGGGGAACTCTCGCTAAGGGCTTTTTTTCAAAATGGCCGCCAAAATTCGAGAAAACGGTATATTTAAACTAGAAAAGCTAGCTGAGAATCTAAATGAATTCAAGTTGGGGGTATTTCTGAATACTCTCTATTATATATATTTAAATAATTAGGAGTTATATGATAGGTACCGTTAGAGGGCGCTTTTTTTCAAAATGGCCGCCAAAAGGTCCAGAAAATTGCTATTAAAGCTAAAACAACCATCTAAGAGTCAAATGAATCAATTAAGAAATGAAATGCCTAATTATTATTTGATCTCTTTCCAATAATTAGAATTTCTGATAATACCCTTAGAGGGCGCTTTTTTCAAATGGCTGCCAAATTCCACCCATGAATTAAGGCCTTTTGGTGGCTTGTTTTCATTGTTAATCAAATTTCAAAAATTAATCTTTTTATTTTTTTTATTTTTTTTATTTTTTTTATATTTTCAGGATGCTGAACAAGATATTTTAGGTCCACCGTACGTAAAATGTGGATACCTCTTTCTCACAAGGGCCCCAAATCCAGAAATGACATATTCAACGAAAACAGCTATCTAATAGTAAAGATGATATCAATTCATTATTATCAATACAAGTATAAATCAAATGTGCAGATGTTGAAAGTATTTTTAATTTTCAAGGATGCTGAACGATATTTTTTGGTCCAACTCTGATAAATTGTGGAAAATTCCAGAAAACCAGCATATTAAAGACTATTAACACTCTCCGAAATCAAAATGAAATCTTTTTGGGTTGTTTTCCTTAATTGGCACTTTATTGTGGTAATGCTAACTCAAAGGGAATTTATGATAAATTCATCTAGAGGGTGCTTTTTCACATGTGCTGGCCAAAATTCCAGAAAATGACTTTGAAGTATTTCATAATTTGATTTTATTACATAATCTACAGGTACTAGTAGCACTGATGGCATGTCGGAACTGAGTCGACCGTTACCAGACATTTAGCAGCCATTTTGAAAAAAGTGCCCTTAGTGAGTACTTGTCATAAGTCATAATTACACAATAATTAGCATTAACGAAAACACAAAAATGGATATTACTGTTTTAACTCTTAACTGTTTTTTTTTTTAACTTTAAAATATGCCCTTCTGGTTATAAACCACTAACCTGGCGGCCGTAAGATCAAAATCTTGGTGGACTACTTTCTTTCTGTCTTTCCTCCTTACATGGCATCTGGAAAAAGTGCTTTAAAAAATGTCTGAAAATGCACTTATTCTATTAAGAAAGTGATGAAATATCAGGATTGATATGGTAGAACTGGTATGTTTTCTCAAAACTAAGTAAGCAGCCTTTGGACATGAATTTGATGAATTTACT
>JAMKCH010051683.1:0-10026 GCA_023653785.1 Ophioderma brevispina
AAGTCAATTCATGTAGCCTTAATGTTGGGTCATTCCATGCCAATTCAACAAATCGAGTACACCATCACCTCATGGATTTCTTTCTTTTTTGGTGTATTGAAAGATATTCATGAGAAACTGAAATTCTGAAAATTTGAGCTCTGTACCTCTTCGTTTTCACGCTACAGCAATTTTAAATTTGAGGGGGTCACCTCAAAAACATGTACCGGTGTGAAATTCAATATTCAGGGGGCCATAAGTAAAGAACTACACCCCTCAGATCCTTCAAACTTGGCATTCTGGATAACATTTTGCTGCAGATTGCAAATATGTGAACAGAAAAAATGCACCTTGCCCCAATTTAAAAAAAACAGGGGGTCAAAAATGGCCCAAAAGCCACTCTGACAATCCTTTCGGGGCCCATAATTCAAAAAGTAAAAGTGATAAAACTTCCAAATTTGGGCTGGAGATAGCTAATCTTAAGTACTACCCTGGTGTATAATCTTATACTTATATCTGCTTCGTTGGAAGAGATATAGCTGTCGCAAAAAGTAAAATTCCAATTTGACCTTAACTTGGCCCCTCTAAAAACCAATGTCAGACATACTGCACCAAATTCTGCTTGAAATATGTTTGAGGGGGTCCTTGCTTAATATTTTGGCAAAGTTTCATTGTGGTGTCTAAGTGTCTTCAAAAAGCCCTACTTCATGTAATTCAGTTTTGAAAGAATTCCCATTGAAACACACAGGAACCTGAACTTTGCGAACTGGGTATTAACTTGCACAGTTCACTTTTTACTATATAATTCAATTAGAATAATTAAAGTATTATAAATTCCTTACCAAACAAGACACCAAGCTGAAATTTGGTCCATACCTAGATCAGGTGCTAATAAGGTGATGATATTGATTTCAATTTCATAGTTAAAGTTCTACAAGGTCAAACTTGGATTCAAAGTCTTAAAACTGCATTTGAATACCCAGGTTGCAAAGTTCAGAATTCTGTGTACATTTCAATGGGAACTTAGTCTGATATTAGTTGAAAGTTTAGATTCTTTGAAGCCTGTTTACCTACATAAGGCAGTTAGACATCATGTTGAAACTTTGCACACAACTTCAGCAGGGGCCCCTCTTAACCATATTTCAAGCAGAATTTGGTGCAAAATGTCTGACATTGATTTTTAGGGGGGTCAAGTCAAGGTTAATTTGGACTTTTGCTTTTTGCGACAGCTATATCTCTTCCAATAAAGCTGTTATAAATATAAGATTGTACACAAGGGTAGTATTTAAGACAAGCTTTCACCAGCCCAAATTTGAAAGTTATATCACTTTTACTTTTTGACTTATAGGCCCCCAAAGTATGGTCCGAGTGGTTTGGGGGACATTTTTGACCCCCTATTACTTTAAATTGGGGCAAGGTGCATTTTTTCTGTTCACATATTTACAATCTGCAGCTAAAAGTTATCCAAAATATCAAGTTTGAAGGATCAGAGAGATGTAGTTCTTTACTTATGGCCCTCTGAATATTGAATTTCACACCGGTACATGTTTTTGAGGTGACCCCCCTCAAATTTAAAATTGCTGTAGCGTGAAAACAAAAAGAGGTACAGAGCTCAAATTTTCAGGATTTTAGTTTCTCATGAATATCTTTCAATACACCAAAAAGGAAAGAAATCCATGAGGTGATGGTGTACTCGATTTGTTGAATTGGTATGGAATGACCCTGTTCTATTTTCTCAGGAGCATTTGAGGATGATGATGTCACCCACGTGGAAGGAGATGTTGACCCTGTGCGGGACATGGGTATCATCTTTGAAGAGTTGAGGCTGAAAGACCTGGAGTATCTGGAGGCCAGAGTATCTGACTGTGAGAAGAAAGTGACAAGAGGTGCAGACAAGAAAATGAAAGCAGAATTTGTAAGTTTAAAATGTTACTGTGCTGCTGTAATGCTGTGATATATGGAATAACAATATTTGGAATAACAGTTGTAACATTAGTGCATCAGCCTTTAATCAAGGGTATCTGGTTGGATGTTAGCAGTGATCCTTCAAGGTAGACATGTGGAATAGGAATGTTTAATTTATTCTTGAGTTTGGGCCTAGGATAACTATGTAGATTTTAAATATTGCAACCATTATAATTTTGTTCACAAAATCTATGTATAACAGTTTAGAAAAATACTTAAACCAAAATATCTCTTGATAAGCATCTTCAGCAGTCAAGTAATCAGTCGAAATTGAAAGATTAGCACAACTTGAAAATAAATGATTACTTGTTTAAAATGAGGGAACTTTACAGGTATGGTAGTAGAAGTGATCAGAATTTTTGACTTGATTGGATTTCCATTCAACTCATTTGGCCAGTGATAAAGGTACTTCATAGTACTCCAGGTGAAAGGTGCTTGTTTCAATCGTTTTTGGGACCATTTACCCGGAAGTAGTATCGGTTTTGATATCAGATGAAAGGCTGTACTTTACTCATCGTCATGCCGAAATTTCGGCCTTCAAATCCATTTCTTTCCCAAGATAGAGACAATCAACTACCGTTTTAATGGTTAACCATCAGTATTAGCAGAGTTGTGAATAGAGCCTGGTAATGTGCATTATTACTTGTACTATCAAAACTGCAATTTTGTTTCACACAATATTTGTTGGTAAGTGTATGCAAGTGCCAGGATCTCATATCATTTAGAGAGCATGATACACATAAATCGGAACCTTTAACCTTGCACTTATTGGACACATACTCCTACACATATTAACAAATTAATTTCATATTTGATACAATGATAGAACATATTAAACTCTACTTTTTAACCTTATTTACTGATCATGATAATGAGCTCATTTGTATATTTTCAAAAATAATCTTGCATATCAGATGCACATTGGCTTAGATTCAACTGCTGTGTTAATGGTTAACCATCAGTATTAGCACAGTAATGAATAAGGCCTTGCAACATGCATATATTACTTCTAACAGTAAAACTACAAGTTTGTTCACTTTCCTAGTGGATAGTACAAAGATGTTTATGATTTTGTTTTCAGGATGTAATCATGAAAATATACAACTTTGTCCAGGAAGAAAAGAAACCTATACGACATCATGAATGGAACAACAATGAGGTGCGTCTGGTACACTTATTGTCAATGTGTCAATTGATTTTGTATATAAATAATTTTATGTGATTTACAAGTTCCTGCAAAAGTTAAAGGGGCCTTTTTTGTGATCCACAGCCTCGTCCCCCCCCCGACGTACCTTCAAAAAGTGATATTTTTATACATCTGAAATCCTTTTACATTAGTAATCCATAGTCCAAATCTTACTTTTACGTGCAATCTGTCGTATCTGTAAAAATTTGGCAATTTTGTATAGCACAGTTGCCTATGGAGTTTTTTCCTGTGGGAAACACGTTTGCTCATAAGACAAAACCGCAAAGTCAGGATCACCTCAAAAGTTGGAATAAACTTTTCTCAAGGATATCTAGTGAAAAAGAATAAAGCAAGGTGCTGAATCAACGAATCACGAAATGCACCCTTTGAAGGCAGGAATAACACATAGGGATCACTTGTCCACTGTTGTTGTCTGGTGATGTGAAAAAGGTTTAACATTTGCATGTATACCCGCAACCTGTGATGGCTTAAGCCAAACTGAGTATAGATGCAACTTTTTTTTTATCTTTTATTTTGTTTCCTTTCTATTACATTTGTATTACATAACTTCATTTAACAACATATTTCTAATACTTAATTTCAAAGTAGAGTAAACCAATCACTTCGGATCTTTCCCGTAACGATAGTTACTAATTAATTGAAGTTTTACCTATCTTATTAATCTTATTAATTACAGTATCCTTTCCTGTCTCTCTGCTCATGCCAAAAAGGACATCCCTTTTGTGTTAATTTGTTGACAACATTTTTAAACTTTTGTTGAATTGGTGTCAACTTCTGTCCAGACCTTCTCAATTTTTTTTACATTCAAAGAAAAAAGGTTCAATAATACAATCCTATTGCACGTTTCACACAATTGTTTTCCACTTTTCCTATTTTGTGAAGAAACCCTTTGTTGCATATGACTTATTACTAATTATTTTTCAATTCAATGGTTTGAGGCGAGGTTCTTTCACTGTCCACTCAATATTATTTTTCCCACATATGTTTTTTCCAATTGAATTTGGTATTTTTCGAAATTTTTTTCCACACACTTTGACAGATTGGTTTTGTTGATATATTCAATATCATGCTTTTTCTATATAAGTTAGTGGAACAATTCATCATTATGCAATAATCATTGTTAATAGGAAATATTTTAGCATATTTGAGCACACTTTTATAATTGCCTGTTTTTAATTAAGGCTATAGATTGTAATCACACTTCCCTGTTGTTGGAAACCTCTTTTTTATTTACAACCAAGCTGAGTTTTTTAAATTATATAAAAGGAATATTTTTCCACGTACTAATTTCCGGAGACGACATCTTTTTTACCCAATTTAGCTTTATGAATCCAAAAATGATTTAAATGAAACATCTTTAAACCACCATTAACGTAATCAGTTGTTATTTAAAGTTGTTCTTATATGCAACATTTGAGCCCTCATTTGTTGATGAGGTCAAAGGTCATGTAAGGTCAATTTGTAAGATGGTCTGAAAATGTAAAATTGACATCATTTAAAAGTTGAAGTTCATTGGAACCAACTTGGTTTAATGGATGATAACATGGCAAATGCTCGTTTGTTTATGTGGTCAAAGGTCACATATCAAGGTCCAAAAGGTCCATATGGTAGGGCCTATCAACTCACAAACCAGTGACGGCAGGCGACAATGCGGTCCTAGGACCAATAGTATTTAGAGGTATTTGGAAGGAAAAGGCCCACTCATGTAGGACTACCCGCTGTTTAAAGTAACTTCCCTTTCAGTAATACTACCAATAAATGTTCTAGTTGGCCAGTGGAAATATGCAATGAAGTTTACTTGCTGTATTTTTCATATGTTTGGTGATAAAAGCAAAATCAGACATGGCCCATTCCATGTCAACATTCGAGATGGCACCGCACGTCGTGGATTTTTTTTCACTTAAGTGTGGTGGTAGACCATTGCGAGAGATAGTGAACATCCTGAAATTTTTGAGCGTCATGTCCATTTTGTTTCCCCGCTAGAGCAATTGTCGGAAATTTGGGGGGGTCACCCTCAAAAGTGCTACCCTGTGAAAGACTATATGTTGAGAGGGTCACCGATTAGTTATTAACGCCCTCCACAACTTAAAATCACTATCTATGGGTAATATTTGGGTGTAGAATTTCAAATCTGGCACTCCGTAAGTTCATAGCGTGTTTACTTTTAGTATTAATGAGGCCTATAATATGCACTTGTTCTGTCGGGGGTCCAGTCTGGGGGGTCCTAAAAAAACTCCAAAATTAAAGAATTTCATTGTTCACTTTTAGGTCAAATCAGCAGTTACTAGTAGAACTTTAAACCAATACCAATTATGACACATTGAGAAAAAGTAATACTGGCGGTACAGCCCCTTAAAAAAAATGGCATGTACTTTTGTTGTACACATGTTGGACTCCCCTGGAACCAATGTTGACATTCGAAACAACCACCCTCTAACGTCAATAATATTGAAGATATATCATTAAACAAACTTTTCCTTGAAAGAACTAGCTTGTGTCTTTATTTTTTCACAACAATACACACTCAAAGTACCACACAAAGGTATATGTGACCCACAGGTCCTTGTACATGCACAGTGTATATCACCATATACCTTCGAAAGGGATATCCAGCAAGTGTCGTATGCTGAAAACAATAAAGACATCAAAACACCAAGCTGGTTCTTTTCAAAATAGTGCTTTTAATGATGTATCTTCAACTATGTCCTGAAGTCGGGGGTGATGTCCGTAGGTCAACTGATTTTCAGGGGGGCAAATATAATGTCAAAATGGAAAATAGGATTTTTCAATAGGCTTAACTCACTTATTACTACCTAATGTCTTAATTATTGTACTGGTCAGAAAGATCCTGCAGTTGGACTCCAGATACAAAAAATCGACATTAAAAATATTGTTACCTTACGGAGTTCTGACCTCCAAACTTGGTCCCAGATTGAAAAATAATTCATTTTAAAAACCCAAAATACCTTGAAAAGTAAGGGAGCTAACACATTTTTGATGCCAGATTTGAATCTACACCTACAAAAAAATCACCAGATAGTAATTTTAAAGTTGTGGGAGGGTTCCATTCAGTTTTGCCCTCTCAAAATGGTCTTTTGCATCGCACAGCCCGTGCATTTTGGATGGTGACCCCCCCTGAAACTTTCTGAATGCTCCTGTGGGAAAACGAAAGGCGGTAGGAAGCTCAAAATTTCGGTTTGTCATCTCTCATCATTGTCTACCACCACACTTAAAGCGAAAAAAATCACGACTGCTGCGGTTCACATCTCGAATGTTGACATGGAATGGCCACATGCTATTTTTTGTTGTTGTGGTGTTTTGTTTTACAGATAGAGGTCCTAAATAACCTCTCTTATTACAGTCCAAAACCAATGATCTAGCTTGTCAACCTTCGAGAGGGACTTCCTCAGGAAAAAGAACAAATGGTAAGGTTGGCAAAATGATCTTATAACCTGCTATTTGCATTCCCTCTTTTTCAGTCTTTGGCAAGATACCAAGTTTTTGCAAAAGTAATACTCAAATACAGGCCTGTACACAGTAAATGCATTTCCTCTATTTAAATGCATTTCCTCTATTTAAATGTACAATTGTAAGCAAGATAAAAACTTAAATTTCTTTTCTCCACTTGCAGGTGATTGTACTTTAAAATCCAACCTTTCCCATGAGTTTTAGTCATCCTTTTTTGTGGTTTCCAAGAGAGAACAGGGATGAATTTTACAGTATTCTGCCACCACATCCTTTCAACATGCATGCAATCATGGGGTAGGGATGTTCTTTTTTTTTTCTTTTTTAAATGCGGATCTGCAAAAAAAACGTCTCGTGTTGGCTCTCACTGCTCTCCAGTTTCTGATCAATACTTTTTCCGTAAAGAAAATCATTGAGTAAATACTCTTAATGAAAACAAATGACCGAGATCTCTGACATTAAGGGTACAGCACCAAATATATCAATTGACAATTACAAAATTTTTTAACATTTTTAACCCAGTTTTTATACCCAGTTTTTCACATTTAGATGGGCAAGACCCCAATTTGCTCAAAAACACCTTGGTTTAAGTGCAGAGGGATTGGTATCCATATTTTTTAATAATTGTGGTCTAAAGCAACTGCAATGTCATTTGTACTCTGTCAGGTTAAGTAAAGATCAAGTAATGGGGTTGGATACCAATTGACCCTGGTGCTACCAGCATACCCTTTCAGTGCTAGCTATGAACTTAAAGTATTTGAGATGGATGATGAGAAAAGAAGAAATTGTATAAGAAACAAAGTCATCCAGGTATGAATGTATTAAAAGTTCCTTACTTGAGGGCCAATTAAACCTAAATTCTTAATTTAAAATTTAACCATATTTTTTTTCAATTAAGGGTTGGATCATCAGCTACAGCTTCGTGGCCCAGATCTTGTTGAATTGCCATGTCCCTGACAGCGTTTCCTTAACACACACTCTGTCCTATGGTCAATTTGGTCACACATATTTGCTTCTGCTGTTAAAATTCTGCGATGATTTTAACTCAAACTATGTAATCAAATGATTATATCTCCCTGGCTTGCATCAAAGCAGTATGGGGATTTTACAAAACGCACTGTCCGTATGGTGTGTGTTTCCATTCGTTAGGTTTTCCTGGTCCTTGTTCGAACAGTTTTTGTCTATTTAAACCATACTTGGGGTTAAGTGTCAATAGGGGTTTCATGCATATGTGGAATGATATCAAGACATGGACCAATGTCAAAGGTCCTCTGGGTCTGTCCCGACTGCCATCTTTGACAGGGGGATTACCTATTTACTTGCTGTGTTAAAAGAGATCACAAAAATCGGCCATGATTAAGTCACCGAGCTTTAAAGGTGGACGGCCCGATTTAAGGATATGGAAAATTTTTCATCTGATAGAATGGCCTCCACTCTAAACCATCTGTAAAGTGTCGCGCCGATAGTTCAATCCGTTTTGATGCGAGACTAAAAAGCGATTTTGTAAGCCCCATAGAGCACTTGTAAAATTAATAGGGGTCGACCAAAATGGGCTCATTTTCGCGTCATAACTTCTGACCAAACTCTTTGGCTCTATATTTCACAGGGCAAATGAGAAAAATAGTACTTTCTTCTGATACCACCGAAATGTTGACCACTTCCGGTAAAATCTGGAGCTTCCTGGGGAGCAGGCTATTAGCGATCGGGCCAATGTACCTTTAAAATATCATGGTACCAATGGTTTGTGAAATTAACCCCTGGGTATGGTTAGTGATATTCTGTGATGACTTGCAAAAGCTCCCCCTCTCCCACTTCTAAGTTTAAATGAAATGAAATTTTCATTATTATTTTCCCACATTTCCCTCTTCAGTGTCTTGGAGAAAATAATCGTAACCAGGTTACCAGGGCCTACACTGCCGTGACTTCTTCACAGTTTTGCAAGATGAAGTCAAGCGTGGACTATACAGGTAGGTTTGTTACTAGGCAGTGCGTAACCAGACCCTTGCAATGTGGAGGGGCCTGAAGGTGTGCTGAGTGCTGACACATTTTCCCGGGGGAAGGGGCAAATTTGGGGTCCTTCTCTCTAGACAAGTCGTTTGGGGCTGGCTGGCAGGCATGGGGAAGGGCTCTGAGTCAGGGGTTTGTGTTACACCACTGTTACTAGAAAGTACAATAAATGTGGGTTTGGTGTGTTGTTCAATGTTGTACTCTGTGTGGGAGTTCACAACTCTTATTCAGTGCACCAATCTGCTAACTGGGTCATGTGGTTCTACTCAATTCTACATTATTGCTCTTTCACAAAATTCTGTTCCTTAAACACATAACAACACTGATTTAAGACATTTAGCCTACAAAGTGCGAGTACTTATGGAATTTCAATCATTTCATGAAATGTTTTGTGGGTCCTAAGCCACCTTCTTAAGGTACTATGATTGAATCTGCCCAAAGTCAAAATATTTGATTTGCAGGAAGAGCTTACAAGTGTAGGATGATTCTATTTTATCCTTTTAAAACCTACAAATTACGAGATGATCAACTGTGCATTTTTTGTGCCAAAAAAAGCATCAGACACCCCTTACTGCCCCATTCAAAATTTTCCGGTGCGCCCATGCCTAGTAGCGGTCCCACGCTATCATCGGTACGCCCATCCCTATCGTACTGGCATCCTGATCCTTTGCTCTTTTTTGTGTCTCATTTCGGGTCACAGTTGATTTTTATTGGATATTTATACATAATTTTTCCCCTTTATCGCCTAGTTATTGGAGACATATTTTATATATCACATCTGGATGATGTTTTGTACAACTACTGTTCATCGAGCTTTGGTGGATGACGTGCTATGATGTTTGTGAAGATTTCAAGATTGGAATTCGGAAGTTCAAAATTCGGAAGTTCAGAATTCAGAAGTTCAGAATGCGGAGACGAATTCGAAGATGTTGATTATAAGTATTATTTATATCCCTTTCACATGGTTGCCCCGAGCCTCAGCCGGTTTTTCGCGTCGCTCGTACTGCGGTTATTAATTGGGCTTATTCCTTGGCCAGTTTAGCTCCCCCCTTGTAAGTCCACAATTTGACCGCCATGGCATGTTTGGGAATGTCCGTCTCGTGTCTGCTTCCCTTTCATTAATTATAATTTTCTCTTTCGCCCTTGTATAGCCTACGGTGCAACCATGTCATCTGTTTTTCTCAGTGTATTTCCAGCTCGTGCCGATGAATCCTCTAATTCTTCTCAGATCAGGGGGGGGGTACCCTGCGTCTGTCTTGTCTCGTCTCCTTGGCCTTATCCTATTACATTGATATCCAGGTTTCCGGCACGGGTTTAATTACTGTATATAACATCCGCGGCCATGTTCGTCTTAGTTTTGATGTTGCAGAAAGAGGTCTTCTACCGCGCCACTCCGCAGATGT
>JAMKCH010051684.1:0-10129 GCA_023653785.1 Ophioderma brevispina
CAGAATGCGCCAATTCTTTTCTTTTTACAAAAACTCTGGTCATTGATAGGGTACACCAACACGACCACATACAGGGAAAAATGCAAACGGTTGTACCGATTCAAAATGGCGGTCCAAAAAAACGATTTTGCAACGTGCACCCAAAACCACTTCCGAGGACTTTTTCCATAAATTGGACCATAATATAAGAACATAAATACATAATTTAATTGCCTGAAATAAAAAATTTAAAAAAACGTACTCGAGTACGATTAATTACGATATAAGGGCAAATTAAATTTTGATAGCGCCACCAAAATGCTAATTCTGCTAATACATAAAACGCTTGGCGATTTATTTGTTTTTCCACAAAAATATGCGCCAAAATGGATTTAGGCAATTACATTAAAATTTTGGGAAACAATAATTTATTGTTAAAATGGCACACGAAAAACAAAAAAGAGTTGATGGAGTCCCAGAAGGAAAGAAAAAAATGCTATATACTTGTAATAAGTTCAAAAAAATCTTCATATTCTATGCGGTCATTATCTGTATCATCTGATTTATTATACTAAATTAAATGTAGATTACTGTGACATTATAAACATGAAAACACAAAAAATTGTTTCTGCCTGCAATTGACGGTCTTAGGTTAATGGGTTAAAACAACTTTTTTTCTTTGGCTAATATACAATCAGCCAGGATACTATACACCCGGGATATAGACCTCGATTAGATCTGTAAAATGAGCGATGACAAATGTGCAGTTGTACCATTTTCTTCAAGGACGGTTCTTAGAGGTTTAAATGACAGGAGCGGAAGAGTAAGCTTCTGATTTTACAAGTAGATCAGGAAATAGCAAAAAGTTGATATCGTATAAGAACAACGCGAAACAAAGTTTCACAAAGGTCATTATCCCACTTTGTTATCGAGATTGAAATATGGAACTCACATTAAAAAATGTGCATCTGATGAAGGATTTTAAAACCCACATTGGAGCATAGGTTAGTGGAAAAACATGAAAATTGGATGATTTTTTTCTTGTAGTGAATGCAATAACCCTTTCTTTTTTTTTTTTTTTTTTAAGCAATCAAGCAAGTAGTATAACTTCCAAAAACGCTCTAATGTTAATTTCCTTTTCTTTTTTCAATTAAATAAGAAAGTTTCAGTTTTTAAAAGGTTCGTAAATGTAAGTTTGAACTAGCGCTTAGAAAAAATGCGGAAAAAAAACGCTAATCGTATCGGCGATCTTCTTCCTACTTGAAATTCTGCTGAAAATTATGCTGCACTATCTGTCCCAAACATAATATACCTCAGATTGAATCATTTCAAGCATTGACCCATATTTTTACAGTAAATCCAAGCGACGGAACCTTCCAAACTTTTTTTGGACAGAGTCCACTGTTCGGGAGAGGAGCCGTTTTGTATCCAATCAATAGCACTCAAGAAGATGAATAGTTATTAATCTTTCCCTGGATATTATCTATTCTTAGATTCTCTACGGAAGTAGATTTGACTATAATCGAAATCGAAACAAATAATCAAAAATCAGATTGTTTCATGTCTGTACAGTGTACGTATCCTAACATACCCTACAAGTGGTAAGATCAAAAGCAGCTAATAAGGACAAATCGGATATTTTAGTCATTGCTGTCCGGACGGACAACTAATACTTCAGTAATCGAATGGATATTCATATCTTGGAACAATGGCTGTTTCTGCCTTCTGTCAATTTCCAATGAAAATAAATTTATATGAATTCTACAGACCGACTTCACTTTAAGCTATTCTGAAAATTTCAAAATTTTTACTCTTTGGGGTAGATCATGATAGCGTCTTAATTTTACAACGTACTCTATAGGATTACAAAATCGTGTTTTTAGCTCTCGCATCAAAACGGGTGCAAATCGGCTCGAAACTTTATAAGAGGGGTTTTGGGTGAAGGCCATTCTATCAGATAAAACTATATATACTTAATTCGGGTCATCCCCTTTAAACATGTCAATCATACCCATCATCCGACTTCATTAGGCTACTACTATATATGTTATCGATAGCATTTCACCATGTACATGTGTGTTAAATTAGACAGGTTACTAAATAAATTATTAACAGAATAAACCTAATGCGCATTCGTTGAAATCTCTAATAAATAGCTAATATAGAGTAAACTAAATCCACATGAGCTGTTAACAGGTAAGAAATTTCTCACATGACTCACAAGAAACCCGGTTACTTTTAAATATTTTTACAAGCCTCTTTTGCGACCTCCGGCGATTTTAATATGTCTCCATTCTGCTGGTGAGGTCTCGTGCAGTCACTGAGTTCTGATTGTCATCTAATGGGTTTTTTTTTCAGATTATGGTTATAATTAATGTACATTTTTTATGCAAATATATGTCAAGGATTTACTCGAGATATTAAGAATTTATTGGCTGAGTAATTAAATACATACAAATAAAGAAGTCCACGCATTACCTTGGTGACTGTGTTCGACTAACTAGTAAAATGGTCATGTATTGCCAATACTGTCAACATACGGAGGACCATGGCAATACTATTGGTCCTCCGTATGTTGACACTAGTGAGGTTCAGTTACCATGAGCAAAGAGTATACTTGTACATGTATGTGGAATATGGAATTCCTTTGTTCTTTGATTAATTGAATCCACAACATTGCATAGCATATGTCAGATAAACCGCCCTAATTTTTTTTTAAATGGACGTATATCTATGCGTGAAATATGAAATTCTTGTTCATGGATAAGTCCAAAATTCTTTAATCATTCAGTACAAGTAGGATCTATTACTACTATATAACTTCTATACTAACACATCCATCGGCAGAATTGGTGAATGAGTTTTCAGCTAACGAATATAGTTCTTAAAAACATGGCAACAAGGGTCCCACAGAAAAAATAACTTTCTCGCCCAAATAATGTATCAAATTAATTGCTACTTGAAAATGATTAAAAATGAATTAAAACTTTAAATGCAAACAAACATGACAAACCAACCAACAAAACTTTTTTGATATCAATATCAATATCAGAAACAAGATACACATGTCATGCCCCTTATCACCACATGCACAGCTCTTACCTTTATTCAATCAAATTCAATTAAAATTATATTGAAGATATATGAAGTTTGAATGGAATAAGAGACTGGACTTAACTTTGATGGCCCAATAGACATGATATCAATTGGTTGTCACAGAGATTCATTTCACATAAGCCTAAGTATGTAATTCAGACTGAATTTAACGATATAAATTTAGAAGTGACTTTATAAATAGCGAGCTAAGTGACAAATATAAAATGACGACTTTGGCGGGAAAATTTTGACTGAAACATGACAGACAGGACGCACATGTAGTCTGCGCGTGTAGTTTTACGCGACCTCAATTTAATCCTCCAAACAGGTTAAATTATGTATTCATATTTCCCATGATTTCCGCACAATACTGTCCAATAGTTTCCTGAATAGACTAAGGTCTACATAGTTTGATATACCATATCTTTGAGCTTTATCTGGTAGGATGATCAGACTATTTTGCCGGCGTGGTGTCACTTTAACTTCTACATGATTAGATTCTGCTCCTGTAGCAGCCTCATCAGTAACAAGGATAGAGTAAAACGGTTTAGAATTAGGTCAGGTACAATGTATAATATGTATAATATCTTAATGACGGGTATAGATAATACTGATGTAAGGTCTATTCTTCGTAGTGTTGTTATCACTGCGTAGGAAGCATTTTATGATAATGATCATCCCGGTTAAATTTGTTTGAAAGAACGTTTCACTACTAGCTGACACGATTATGGAAATATGAAATTAATGTAGGCGCTAGGCCTTTTAGGAAAGGCATCAATGCCATGATATATTTTGGATTTGATCCAATAATTATTTTCCTGTCATGCTAAGACATTGACTCTAGAGATCTATTCATAGAATAAACGTGTTTCCAAAATGTAAAAATAACGAACTTAATAATATATCAATGAGATTAAATTAGCATAAAATTTGAAATTGAACTTGACATGTACTAATTGATGTATAGAGGATTATTTCCGTGCTATATTGCGTTTTGTACCAAAATTGAACATTGATAGGTAATATTCTTCAACATCCACTTGAAAAAGAGCTGTAATGCACAAATCATGAAATTAGTTACAGCATCAAATCTCAAATTGTAACTTCAAAGTGTTATGATGATTCAATCAATCAAGCAATCAATAAATATTCATCAAGATCGTCTGAAAAAAATATTGATAATGTGAAATGTAATAAGACCTGCAAAGGACAACCCAGAAACCCTTCAAAACGAACATATTACAGAAATGGTCAAGTATATGAAAGCAAAGAAAAATATTTTTGCCAGATAATAAAGGGGTCAAATGTAATGCATACAAGCTGATAAAAACAGGAAACAGAGAGGTAATGAGAGAATCAGCTATAGCATGTAAACAAAATCCTGTTATGATTATCACTATTGTATTGACCGATAATAAGTCATAAATCAAATATATGTCGGACAAGTAACAGGAATTTATAATAAAACGTAATATAATATAATTTAATTACAATATAGTTATTATAAGGCAAAAATATGCTAGTTTGAAAAAGAATATAATCATAATTTAGTTCGTATTCGTGGAATATAACTAACATTCCATTGATGGATCGTCGCGTTTAAGTTTATTTTATTGAGCGGACATCCGTTGTTTTGGGGTATTTTTTTCTACTACGAGATTGTTCGAACTTTGTGTTTGATATGAAGCAGGTTCCTCGACGCATGGCGAAGTCAATAAGTATTAAGATATGTTGTAAACATGTTTGTAAACCAATTATAGAGTTGGAATACACACAATATCAAAATAGTGGTGTCCAGTATACCGTTTAATAAGCGGACATTATCTAAATATACCGGCGGGTTCATTAATATCGCTAAATATATTTTTTTTTTTCTTGCATATGATCAATGCTCATTTGTGATCTTTTCTTTCTCGACTTTCTAGAATATTCCCATTTCTGTTTGTCTCTAATTTCAAGTACCTTTGATAATTTTTACTGAAAGTATGCTGATATGGCTTACGGCTGCTAGAAAACTGTCACTGGAATACCTGATAACTTCATCATCCTTGGAGTGTTTCACGATAATTAAGTGTCGTTAAGATTTACCTCGCCACATTAACTTGTGATTAACAGCCATTATTTTTTCCTGTAGAATATCTCCTATATCAATTGCTTCTAAAACGTAGTAGACTTTACATCTTTACTTTTTTTATGAAGAGTGATTCATTGCGTGAATTTCAATTCTGTTCAGATTACATTGTCTTTTTGTGTGCACATTACAAATTAAGTTTCCTATTTTGTTTATGTGTTAAAGGTTCAACAGAATTCGCCATTTTTTTCATTATTGAAACTTCACGTTTCATTTAAATCACTATTTTCCGAAATCACAATTATGTTTTCCCCTCTACAATGACATTGTTGAGTGGGAAATGTTTCCACTGTACAAATTTAATTTACATCACTATTTTTCGAAATCATATTTGGGTCCTTGTAGAGTGGAAAATACGAGCACATTGCGTGGGTGAGCTGCTCAATTTTTCGCACAGGTGCATCTAAGACAATAGTCGCAGTGGTCATGCATCAGTTCTCGTAGTCAAGTTTAAAATTTTCTGAAAACCTAACTCTTTCGGGGTTTGTGAGACAACAACAGAGCACAAACAGGCCCACACAAAAACCTTCATTTTCATTTTATTGCCTTAGAATACCAAGAATGGTGCTTTGCTTAGAAATAAACTTTTTTCACCTAGAGTTGGACCTCATTTATATATGATGTGATATCTTTGCCGATATGGTGTTTCTGCAACTGCTGCAAGAAATTAATTGTGGTGATTTCAGTCAATCGAAATTTACCAACAAAAACCAGCAGCTGCAGTAGCAAACAACAACAACAATAACTTCTCCAACCTTTTCACTTTTGTAGACTTGTTTTACTTGCAATTCTTAGTATTGTCGTTTTGCTTGGACTTGTTTTTTGTACTCAGAATGGCTCATCCTAGAAACGTATTACTCCATATGTCGCATATCAACTTAGGCTCTCGCTACCGTCGCATACTACTACTGGTAGGTCACTTCGGCAAACACAGTTAGTTAGTCCCAAAAACATGCGGTGTGGTTCTCAGCACTAGTTTTCTTCTTTTTTCACGCACTTATAAAGAGATGCATTGTTGGGGGTAAATTTTATTCTAAAGCTAAATTGTGAGACCGTTTTTAGCATTGTGGGCATTACACCCACGTTGAGTCCTATTCAAATGCATGTAAAAGGCCTAAATTATTAGGATAACCCCATACCTACCCCCACTAAAATAAGCATCTGCATAAACATTTTTGTATGTCCTTATGGCCACACACCCCACACTATGTACCTAATTTACACTGTAGTATTTGTACGTATGCACATACACACACACACACACACACACACACACATACAAATGCATTTTGAGGGGTAACCCCACAATGTTACACACACACACACACATACACATAAACAAACCAACAAACACACAGAGTACTTCGGATAAAAGTGCTTTAACAAAGAATGACGAAGGCAAATATTTCTAAGAAAAACAAGACCTTCCAAAATCAAGGCAAAATTTCCTAGACTCCAGAGAGCAT
The DNA here is from genome assembly GCA_023653785.1 of Ophioderma brevispina. NCBI lineage: Eukaryota > Metazoa > Echinodermata > Ophiuroidea > Amphilepidida > Ophiodermatidae > Ophioderma > Ophioderma brevispina. The sequence continues at coordinate 6,673 of JAMKCH010051684.1, forward strand.
AGAAGTCCTTGTTTCGTGTGTTGGGAAACTCTGTGTCACGTGACCTCATGCGTAATTTCTTAATCATGTAATGCATCATGGGATTGATTTAAAAACATCATTCAGGGCCTGGGGAATACAGGTAGTATCACAAAGGATTAATATATTTTTTTTTTTTTTTTTTTTTTTCAACAACAACAATAACTTCTCCAACCTTTTCACTTTTGTAGACTTTGTTTACTTTGCATTCTTATTAATTGTCGTTTGGTTTACTTGGTTTTTTTACTCAGAATGGCTCATCCTAGAAACGTAGTACTCCATATGTCGCATATCAACTTATCTCTCGCTACCGTCGCACTACTACTACTGGTATGTCACTCGCAAACACAGTTATTACCCAAAAAATGCTGGTTCTCCGCACGTAAGTTTTCTTCTTTTTTCACGCACTTATAAGAGATGCATTGTGGGGGTAAATTTGATTCTAAAGCTAAATTGTGAGCGTTTTTCGCATTGTGGGCATACCCCCACGTTGAGTCCTATTCAAATGCATGTAAAAGGCCTAAATTATTAGGATAACCCCATACCTACCCCCACTAAAATAAGCATCTGCATAAACATTTTTGTATGTCCTTATGGCCACACACCCCACACTATGTACCTAATTTACACTGTAGTATTTGTACGTATGCACATACACACACACACACACACACACACACACATACAAATGCATTTTGAGGGGTAACCCCACAATGTTACACACACACACACACATACACATAAACAAACCAACAAACACACAGAGTACTTCGGATAAAAGTGCTTTAACAAAGAATGACGAAGGCAAATATTTCTAAGAAAAACAAGACCTTCCAAAATCAAGGCAAAATTTCCTAGACTCCAGAGAGCATAGAAGTCCTTGTTTCGTGTGTTGGGAACTCTTGTGTGGAGTCACCTGACCTCATGTGTAATTTCTTGATAATAATGCATCATGGGATTGATTTAAAAACATCATCTGGCCTGGGGAATACAGGTAGTTTCACAAAGGATTAATATATTTTGAGTCATAACTTCTTAAATATTGGGGTTAGATATATAAAAGCAGACATTTCTAGAAAAGGAAATGATGACACAAACTTCTACAGATGAAAATATTAAAGGATGACTTACACCATTATTTAAGAAACTATGAATCATGTGCACCCATTATGATTGCGATACTTTCTGTGCCAAGGGATGTAGCTCTTGTGACACGACATAGAAAGCACACCAATTATTTTTGTTATATTTTAAAGGTGCAACTAGAGATTTCAAGGCATCTATATATTGAGTCATGTAGTAATTTCATATAGATAAAACATTCAATAGATTTCTTACCTTGTATTTTGATACCAAATGTCTTAAAAGTGGAAAGAAAAGTGATTTTGATTTGCCTATATTTCAATATAAAACATAGGCTGAATTTTGTATATGATCCAATACAAAATTAAAATTTAACATTTTTGTAAAAAAGAAATATTTCTCACATTATCCTTTCAGCCTAAGGATATTTTTGATGGAAAGCATTACATCAGTGTAAAAATCACGCCTTTCAATACCTTTAAAGGCACTATCAGTGATTTGCTAAATCAGAAAATCGAAAAAATCATCAAAAATCAGATTTTTGCATGTATGTAACAAGTACAGACACCCTAACATACCCTGCAAATGATAAGGCCAGAGGCAACCCAATAAGGCCAAAATCGGAAATTTTAGTCACTGTCCGTACGGACACTTACTACAACCAATGACAACACGTATTTGAAAGGAGAATCGTATCTTGGAACACTGACGTTTTCTTCCTTTTCTGCCAATTCTTCAGTTGGAGAAAGTAACTTATGGGAAATGTACAGATATCCTTCACCTTCAACAGTTCAAGTTATTCCTACAAATTTCAAACATTTTGACTCTTTATGATAAATCACTGATAGTGTCTTTAAGCAGTTAGTTAACAATGCTAAATTTTTAATCAAAATGTGGCACTTTAAAAGAAGTCCAATAATGATGTGAAGAGGTTACCCAAGTTTAAGGTTACGGATTCTCAATTCTAGCGGATTTGACATTACTGCCATCAACCTTACAAAGAATCTATACATTGTGCACATGCAAATATTGTAAACCACTGAACTCCCAACTTACTCCAACTTCGCCCTAGTCTAGATATTTGAACTTTTTACACTGTGAGTCTGGACATATCTATCATCAACAAAGAAAAGGTGACTCAGTGGTCAAAAGGACTGGGAATAAATATAAATAGACTGTATCTTGTTGTTACATGTGCGAACAAAATATCCCCATACCCATGGTTAAGTTAAGATATCAAGAAACATACACTAAGAATCTTTACCAATTCCTGTACTGGATCTCGAATGCTGCGCCGCAAACTTCCTCTAATTTAGGAAATATCAACATGAGTGACCAGTAATTCCATGGTTAAAGTCACATGCATATAGACGTTAAAATAACAAACAAAAAAGAACGTGCTGAAATGGTTGCTCTATGTTGCGTAAAATTGAACAACGTAACAAGTTATATAAACTCCCACTCAAAGTTCAGCAAACTATTGATGCGATTATGGCAAGCTAAACGAGTCACAACGTATTGGTCACAACGCGTTACTTTCTCAGCAACGCGTTGCTTGCAAAAACAATACGTTTAGCTAATCAATCAGAAAAGTGAAAAGCAACGCGTTACTAATGAAAGCAACGCTTCTTTCAGACAGTACTTAACAACGCGTAGCTCACACTTTATTATCCATAAAGCTCTAATGAGGTAAACAACTCATTCACTCATTCACTTATTGTATATTTATTAATCTTTCCCTGGAGATGGCCAGCGCACGATAGTGGTGAAAAAAAAACCCCATGCGCGCTTGGCCGGATTCGCGAAGGACACCTTTCGAACCTCACCTATAGATGATATCTATCGCACCTCTACCAAACCTGCCTTGATAGCTTAGTCGGTAAGAGCGTCGTGCATGTAATACGAAAATCGCCGGTTTGAATCCAGCCAACATGTTTTTTTAACACTATCGTGCGCTGGCCATCTCCAGACAAAGATGAATAAATTATACATCCTTGTCTACCTGGAGAACTAAGTAGTTAAAATTTCATAACAAATATAAATCGTATATGTAAATATACAGTTCAGATGCTATCCGCTAGGAAAGCGAAGGACACCTTTCGAACCTAACATATCTATCGCACCTCTACCAACCCTGCCTTGATAGCTTAGTCGGTAAGAGCGGCGTTCATGTAATACGAAGGTCGCCGGTTTGAATCCGGCCAAGCGCACATGTTTTTTTTTAATTATTTTTTTTCCAACATTATCGTGCGCTGGCCATCTCCAGGGAAAGATTAATAAATATACATCCTTGTCTACCTGGAGAACTAAGTAGTTAACATTTCATTCACTTATTCATCTAGCAACAGAATCAATA
>JAMKCH010051685.1:0-27961 GCA_023653785.1 Ophioderma brevispina
TCGCAGGTATATGTCTAAGTAAAAAATACGCGTTATACATTGAACGTTGTGCCCTCGGGCAAGCCCTCGGGCAATAAACACGCGTTCATACCCAAAATACTATGAATGAAACCCCTAAATTTAGTTACGTGGTGTAGTCAGTGCCACGTACGGACAGATATATGAATAAAATCAGCCGATTTTTTTGTCTATAGTAGGTTGCTTCTGGCCTTATCAGTTTGCCGCCAAATGTTAGATACCTGTACTGTGACAGCACATTGCAAAAACTCTGATTTTTCTATTATTTTTGTTCGATTTTCGACTATAGCAAAGCACGGAGAGTGTCCTTTAATAAAAACTGCATTTCAGAAAACGATGAAACTTGCATAGAGTATGATTCCTAATACCCCACTACCAGGGGGATTGCCACAAAAATTAACAAATTGAAACAAAAATAATTGGTTTCTATTATGGTCAGAAATCAAATATTGCAAATTTGGGCTATTTTGATTTCGATGGCACCCATGCATGTTTCGCATTTTTTCATTATTTTTTCGAAAGTGGGAATCAGGGTGATGAAAGTCGTCAAATGAGCTTGTGTTTCGAAATGATCTGAAACATTGATCTCCTATATAGCCGCCTTATCAAAAAAAAAAAACCTGATAAGTGGGGTGCTTTTGTAATTATGGACCAGAGATGTTAATGTTGCGAACCATTAACAAGCATGTCTTGGGACCGGAATAGATAAATATGGAAACTGTCTGAGCGAGGAATTGAGAAAGATACCTTTTAAACTTTGATCACAAAACAAGCAATCTACAGGGTGCGTCAAAAAGATTTACACTCGCTTTTCAGAAGAATTTACAGGAAAAATACAATATTTAAAAAAACTTACAAGCTTAAGCTAAGCTACGCGTAATAAAGCTTAAAGATACAGGTAAGGCAAGCAAGTGGGACAGGCAAGCATAAAGCCAGTAAGAAAAGATGAGGGAGGCAGTAGTAAAAGGATGTGGCTGCAAGGGAAAGACAGATAGACATGAATGTGTGTTATGATTCGCACATATTAATTCCCCAAAAGTAGCCCCCCCCCATCAGCTTACGAAAGACGTCGGTTTGAATTTGAAAATGTGTGTCAACCTGCTGTATTGCATAGGATTGCCTACATTAATTTGAATTCAAAGTTTCCGCAAACAAAGATACGGAACATTTGTAAAATTCATTGAAATAATGATTCAAAGTTAGTGTGTAGGATTCCATTACACAGAGTTAATCCAATGCAAGAAAAATGTCATATGTTTCTTTGGCCATATTCCATACATGCAACAGTGATTCCCGTGGACAGAGTTTAAATGGGGGGTACCTATCTTTAAGGTAGCAGTAAAACTTCTCAATGTAAGGTTCAAAAATCAAAATTCAAAATTTTTTTCTAGTACGGGGAATAATCTTGTTTTGTATGTGCGAGTCAATATCTTCAGTAGAGTTCTACTGCTGTAGAAAATTTCAAATAAAATGAGTGCTAAATTTTTTGGACTTACCCTTGTATTATGGTCCATCCAAAATCCCAATAAAAGCACTCCATCACCAAAGACGTTCAGGAATCAGAGCCCGCATTGTCAATGTGAAGCCCCTAGTGATCTACCTATGAGGCCTATTATCGATATACTTCTTAAGCCATTCATACAAAATGTTAAATGTTAGGCTGATGGATGACTTTGATTTTCTTAACAAACATAATTACCAACGAAAGTTATGGACGATACTCTTCTTGTCACATATGACGTTAAAGCTTACATATTAATATCCCATATGAAGGTGGCTTTTCTTACGTCTTAAATACATCAACATGTATTGAAAACATCTGACTGTATTCCAAAAATGGTGCAATCCGCAATTTTCTATGATTGCAGCAAAACTCATTTTGAAAATAACACCTAATTTACGTCAAAGATTATAGGCAATGTCAGGGGACTGCAACTGGACCAAATTTGCCACCCAGCTCCGCCACCTATTATGGAGTTTTTTAGAAACATTCTCTGTATGATGCGAATTGATAATTGCATTTTTGGTGAAGATATTGGTAACTATTGTGTGCCACTGTGGAGGTAATTCGATGACTGCTTCCATTCTAGGCCCGAAACATTTCGGCCGGATTGAAAAATTAACAGCCATCGTACAAAGCCTATAAGAATATAAGCTTCACATCCAATACAGTTGAATTGAGTTCCCTTCCTTGACATCATGATCAAAAGAAGGGGCAACAAATTAATTTGACACATATACTTCAAACAATGATGCGCACCAGTATCTCTATTTTAATTCTTGTTCGTCCACGCCACTACCAAACAAAAATGTTCCATTAACTTAGTACAAGGATTTGCTCTATTGGTTCTAACTAAAACAACGTGAAATAAGGTTAAAGGAATTATTTTCTATGCTCTTAAAGCGTAATACCCCACCAAGCGTCGTTCCAATATGGCATTGATAAAGGCGGCCATGTAATGTTAAAATAGAGGGGATCGCAAAAAACCAAAAGTAAAACCACTTGATACTAGTATATTAAAAGTAGGGGTGGGCAAGTATGAACTTTTTGTACAAAATTTTTGAAACGAGCATATTTATGGCCCATTTTGGCTCATGAAAAGAAATCAGAAAGCTTTTAACACAAGATATTTTTCTTAGGTTGGTTCCATGGAGTTTGAGTTTTTGTACATGAAGTCTATAGGGCTTTTCTGATTATTTTGGAAAAAAAAAACAAAAACCAAACATGATATTCATCCTGGATGTTGCTAGAAACTTACCAATAGGGTTTGCGTTATAGGTTTAGGCAAATGAATTGTCAAAGAAAAAATAGCAAATTTATTCTCAAGGCAGTAATATATATATTTTTACCAATGTCTTCTCAATTGGGCAAGGCCAATGCAAAGGAACAACCACAAAGAAGACCCCAAGTGGTGATTGAGTGACAATTGAAGGATATTGTTGTAAGGTAAGCCTTGCAACCAGTTACATAACGTGCTAATAGTTCCTGTGAATGGTGCTGGGGTGTTTCATACCAGCGTGTACATGTTGTGGGTACTTTATTAACATTATAGTAGCAGGCAACCCATTGTGTGTAAAGAGGTGTATTCCGGTTTCTATAAATAATGTAAACCATTAGGGGAAAGTTGTAGCTGTGCTAATGAGTGACTACACGCCCTCTGCAAGGTAAAGACATTTTTTCTTTATTCTAGACCATCATGAACTTGGTTATTTTGGAAACCTATGGTTTTACAAAGGGTGGCAATATACCTAGCACATGCGCATGTTACATAGTTGTCATTAGTTTTTATGTGACAAATATTGGCAAATAACTAATTTAACCTAAATATCCCATTGACTTTATGTACAAAACTTAAAATCCATAGAACCAACCCAAAACTTTATCTTCAGTGAAAAAGCTTGCTAGATTCTTTTTCAGGAGCCAAAATGGCCATAGAATCCACACGATTTAAAAAAAAGTTGTAACTTGCCCACCCCTAATTAAAGGTGCGTGTTCCGATCGTCTTTGGGACCCCCCGGATTTACCCGGAAGTAGTATCGATTTTGATTTCAGATGAAAGGCCGTATTTTTCTCATTGTCGTCTAGAAATTTGAGCCCTCAAATCCTTTTCATTCCCAAGATATAAACAAAAAACCGCCGTTTTAGTGGTTAACCATCAATATTAGCACAGTATTGAATAGGGTTTTGCAACATGCATTATTGCTTCTACCATCAAAACCGCAAGTTTGTTTCCCACGGTACTTGATGGGGTGTATGTGCAAGTGCTAGGCTCTCATATCAAGTAGAGAACACAATAGACATAAATCGGAACAAGCACCTTTAACCTTTGTCCACACTTTTAACTTGCAATTGTCAAAGGTAATAACCCAAACATCGCACATGTTAAATGGAAGTGGCAGAATGAATAATGTCATGAAAAATACCAAAACTATCATGAGTATAAGGCAAGCTATAGCATATTGACAATTGCTTTAACAAGATACAGGGGCAAGAGAACATGATGAATATGGAGAACCAGTCAAAAAATGATGATGGGAAAGATAAAAGAGGGATTTGCAATTCAATTCAAATAAGTTTTATAAGCATTTTCATTCAGTCAGTACATTTGATAATGATATATAATGTATTTACGTATATTTACCAAATAAATAGTTGCATCTTTAATGAATAAAATGTACAGAATATTGTAATGGCATGAACTTAAACGCAGGAGAGGCCATGATAAGTCTGGAGGACTTTGAGCATTGACCCCCACCTTACATGATACAATATTTAAGATTTACATAATTGGACAGGACGGGACCAGGACAGGACAAGACAAAAATCCTCGTCACCTGTGCTAACCCGTGATGCCGGAGATCGCTCCTTCCTCACTGCCATCCTCACTTACTTGAGTATTCAATTCTCTTGTCGGAAATATCTTGATCTTGCTGCCAGTGCCAGTGGAATAAAATTTCTGTTTTGACCATTGAGGGGATGGGGTTGATTGAAAATTTATGAAGGAAAACAGGGTTTGCTGAAAAAAGATCTATTACTATCAAATATTCGCGCAAAGCGGCGCTAGAAGTTTTGCCATTTGGAAGCTATAAAATCTCTTTACTGAAAGTGTAATTGAAATTAGAACAAAATGGGGTCGTGTTGAAAATTTTACCATTTTAAACTATTATGGTAAAAATATGAGGTTATTTGGTTCAAAAACAGACGACAGGCATCAACATTGGGGGGAGGAAATGATCGTATTGCACCCCCTCGTCACAAATTTGGGGGATCCCCCCCCCTCCGGATTGACGCCTATGAGGCCTGTTAGACATGGACAAAACCCTTCTGATTGTTCTGTGCTTGTTTTCCGTCTATGGGTAATTTATGATGTTGAAGATATTTGTTCCATTATGAAACTAGCCAGCTTTCCAATACTCCCTTGTTCTACGGTCCCCATCGTATTCACGATATTTCCTTATTTGTATTTCGTGTTCCTTATGTCACTCCGTGGCTCTCATTTCTTTCTTCTGGTCAAGTTTTTCAGCCAATATTAAAGTATGATCTCTTACTATGTTTTCATCAACTATGTATTTGACTAAATCTATGTATGCTTTCAATGTCATCTAAAGAATAAAAATATCTTCAATTGGACAACGCGGATGGAAGTCGTTCTGGCTTCAACTGCAACTTCAAATTATTTTATTTTCCACAAATGCAAAAAAAGGACAATAATGTATTATTTACAAAATGTACAATATAGGATAAGACTATTTTAAATTTAAATGCATTGTGGAGGGAATGGTAATAAGCACAGGCTGTAAAATCCCAGCTACCTTACACATGTTCATTGAATTATATTTATCTAATTCCTAATAGTAATCTTTATATGAAGATTTAAATATTTTAACAGTTTTTGCATTTTTGACACTTGAAGGGGATATTATCCAATATTTAACACCAAAGTATCGAATTGATTTTTCGCAAAATCCAAGTTTGAAAATGTGAATGAAAATAAGAAGGCATGTCTAGTATTATATGAATGATTATCAGAATTGGCTTTAAACACTGTATTCAAAAGCATTAGGAGTGTAGTAAGTTATTGCAGAGTTGTACATAAAAGTTTTGGACACACGTCTAAATCATATAAAATCATTCAATTGTCAATGCATTATATTCATATAACCACAAGGACTTGATGAACATCTGTAGTCACAATTTCACACTAATCTCAACGCACGCTTCTTGCAGTATGGGAGCTGTGAATCTTCTTCTTTATCAACTTTACCAGCACTTCCCCAAACTGTAAGCGTATAATTTAATATAAGGAAGAATTAAGGTATTATAAAATTAACTAGTACACATTCAGGAAGGGGAAGTGTCTAACTTTTGCCAAACACCAAGAATTCTTCAATTTTTTGCTTCAAAATTATACTATGCTCTTTACAAGAAAGATTTTGGTCAATTACAATGCCAAGAAAAAATTCAATGAATCAACTGTATTTACTTTTTATATTATCTATCTGAATTTCTATTCATCATTATTGGTTGGCTTTTTGATGCGTTCCAAAAAGATATAGTTGGTTTTATTTAGATAATGAAAAGCATTTATTTGATTGAAAACCATGTATTTAATTTGCCAATTTCCTCATTCATATGTCATTAAAAATCTGAACATTCTGATTTGAGTAAAAATGCACTAGTTCATCTGTCCATAAAGAATAAAAATGATAGATTTGGAGCAGCATTTGGGATATTCATTTACATAAATTATGAAACTAAGGTCTAAGAATAGAACCCTGAGGATTCCCCAGTCAATAGATTGTTCTGAAGACTCAATAGAATTATAATTACATATTGTTTTCTATATGTAAGATAACTTTTAAACCATTTCAACACGATGCCTCTAAATCCATAATGTGAAAAGCTGGTGCTGCAAAATATCATGATTTATAATATCAAATGCTTTTTCATAATATCTGAAAATACCCCAGCTGTAATATTACCAATGCATGTGAAGCTATAAGTTATTTTATCAACTAATTCTGCAATTGCCATTGAAGTATCATGCTTTGATCTAAAACCAAATTGATTTTTGAATAATATCTTATGTTGTTCATAAATGAAATACATCTGTTAAAATACAAGGCCGTTCAAAATTTAGGAAAAAAACCTACCAATACAGCAATGTCTAGATTTGTGAACGTATCTGTTCTTTCTTTTTTTTTATGAACAGGAAAATTTGTGCTATTTTTAGTTATCTGAACAATTCCAGAATTAAGTGACATATGAAAATAATAAGAGTGGTAAGCTAATTCAGAAGCAATTTTCTTAATTAAGAATGCTTGTTTCTTCCATCATATCAGGCCTTTTTTTGATTTTTAAGTTAAGGAAATAGAATACATAATAAGGTCAATATTCCTCAGATAATAGGTTGTAAAGGAAATTGATCCGGGCTGGCTTAGAAAGAAAGGAAGAGAATGTGCTCCAGAGTTGGGTTATATTTGCAGTGTCAGTAATTGGATTTGGACCAAATTATAAGAATTCATTTGGAAGGTTCAGAAATTTTACCTGGATCGTTAACAATTGCCCATTATTTAAATTTCTCATTAAGATTTGCTTTTTATGGTTTTAAAAATATTGTTTAAAATTTCAGGTGTTGTAATATTGCCTTTTTCCTTTAACTTTATATGCATAATAATCTTTTTTGGCGGTTCTTAAAAAGTTTATTTACCCTATTTTTACAAAGGCTTTGATTTGGTTTATTTGAGGTGACGGTTTCCTCAATATTGTTATTAAATTTTGCTTTTTTTTATATTTAACTAATTCTTAGAGGGATCCATTGTGATTTAAAGTTATTTTTTCCTTTTTTTAGTTTTATGTTTTAAGTGGTGTTGGACAGTTTAGCCAGCAATCATTAAATTATCATACATGTATTATAGAGTCCTTAACATTACGTTTGTAAAAGTAAATTGTCCAGAAATTTGCGATGGGCATTTTTAGATGTGATATATTAGTGTAGGAATAAGCCCTAATACAGTTGGATTCAGAAGGGTTGATTATAATTCATGTTAATAGTAGATAATGTAAATTCGGAAAATGATTCACGTTAATCAAATTAATAGAACACCATTATTAGTTAACATTCCCACCTTGATTATTACTAAAAATATGTGTCCATAAAGTTGCGCTTTTATTGTTACCCTCGTAGGTTTCAGTATTAATGGGTAATGGGACGATAGAGGATACATGTTAATGATAGTCATTAATATCTTTTCATGATTCTTTGAGAATGTCAATATTGTAATCACCAAGCAAATAGGTGACTTTATTTTCAAACAGTAATGTATTGATAATAAATTCTTAATTTATGATTAATTGTCTTTTATTGAAGTCTGCTTGGTGTTATATTGATTAATGCCTCAACAATATATTTTTATTATTTTCTCGATCTATCTCAAAAAAAAATGTTTCGCATTTTTTTTTTTTTAAGTTTTTTGAATTTTTAAACACTGCTTTCAATTTACGCCAACTTCTTTTTTCTTTTTTATTATGTTCTATGGTGTCATTGATATTATTATGTACGTCAATCATATTGTGATTTGTGTATACAGTATCTCACCCATGGTGTCAAAAAAAATAAAAACTAATGCTTGAACTTTTAAACAATTTGTTTAATTTCTTGAACAAGTTGTTTAATTTATAACAAGATTAAACAATGATCAGGGTAAATAGCGGTTGTTTAAAATTTTAAACAACTCAATTAAATTTCTTCTAACAGTGTATATTAAGCTCATCGTGTATTGAGAATCAGACTACTGTTTCTTTGTCCTGCTGCGGTAGTTATAATCCATCAGTGTTGCTAATATGCGCGGTCAGAAAAGGGCCAATCTATACTTCAAAAGCTGGACTTGAAGAAATCATATTCCTATAAATCGAAATCCATAACATCAAAGAGTTTTAAATGATAACAGCTGACCAGTAAACCTCTCAAGAATTCAGAAAAAATACTTTTTTGCAATTTTGAAAGCATTAACTTTTACACAGCACGCACACGTCTGTAGATTGCATATTTCCCTATGCAGTGCTCAAGTATCGCTTAAGCTCACTCATTTAACATTAACTTTGACACTGCTGACTAGAATCGAGCAGCTTGTTGTCAATCAAATTACGTTACAAGCATATTGCTCTCTAAAATTGGAAACAGACAAGAAGCATCCAAATAGCAACAAAATATGTAGCTTCTACTAATATCAATTAAACATCTCAGCTGATAAGAAGAAAATAAATGAAGATTAGTTTCGAAATCAGGGATTTTACAAAATTAACGAGTCATCTAAGATCATTTAGAAGCGATAAAGGCGTCATAATTGTTCTAGACATACTCTTCCTCTGAAAATCTATCCTAATGAGTTCGCACTTTGTGCGCGGAATAATTATATAATTAAGAAATAAAGGGTTTGCAGTGTCATTTATGGGCGAATAATGTGTCCGAGGTCAGAAAAACTAAATAATGGGAGAGGCGCAAAGTTTTTCTGGCCGCGTATACATTATGAGCCCATAAATGACACTGCAAACCCTTTATTTCTATTCTATTACCTAAAACAACTTCATTTAATAAGAAAATGCATTGGCGACCCATTATTGCAGAATAATGGGCAGTAAACTGACCAATCAGAATGCTGCATTTTCAAAAATGGGCAGCAGAGGTAATAGAATATTGGATAATTGAGGTTGATAACAGAAAATATCGCCCGAACCTAGATCAAATATCAGGCGAGTCGAAGACGAGCCTGACGATATTTTCTGTTATCAACCAAAAAATATATCCAATATTATTATTATTATTATTAATTATGCAAGAAGAAGCTGACATGACAAAAATAGTATTAAAATGGCTTCAAAACTAATAAAAAGTATTTTCTAGATGGGTTGCCCAATATTTTTGCGTATTGTGCAGTGCTGGGCGATACGCGCTACTCGCACTGCAGTATTGCACCACACGGAAGCTTCAGATGCATAATAATAATGAATACAGATTACGTTTAGAGTGACAAATTTAAGTGACACGTGGATCGCATGGTTGAAACTGCCAGGGGCCCCTTATAGTCCCGCAGTAGGCCCGTATGACCTTGCAAAAGAGTCTACACAAAATGTTTTGATGGTTTCTGGGCAACATTGACCTGATGATTCCAGATCTTGATGATGCAATTTTGTTATCCTTGATCATTTTGAGATAGGGAAGGGGTATATTAACAGGGGAAATTTTGTAAATGTTTCACACGGGGTTAAAAGGTGTATAGACATGTTCATCTCAATGTTCTAATGATTTAAAAGGATACAGTTTCCTATATCTAGAAACTTTTGTTTTCGTACGATAGGCAAAAAACTGTTCAAGCTCATCATGGGGGTAAACATTAATATTGATCCGATTGGTTTCAAATTGGTTTCAATCTGTTCGTATTGGACTGTTACAACAAGAAATAGTCATTTACATTATATTAATCAGGTCAAACAGAAGTCAGAGTGCTGGTCCCCCATAGACCCTGTGGACCAACACTATTTGCCCCTAATTTATATCCCCTAATAATTATATTCCCACAGGGTGATCTTGATACATTTTAAAGCCTACTGTGATAAAAGTAAGTGTCCTATTTCTATACAAATAAGATTACTAATTTTCTTGAGTAAAGTAAACAATCAGCTATAACACATTACGTTTGTTTGTACACAATACACATTTTACTCTCATAGGCAATGATATTGTTAAAATAGTATGTCATTAAACGGTTTTAAACCGGTTGTTTGAAAAAAAAACGCTTGTATACAAACTGGTGAACTATTTACATGTTTTTGTGAGCTTTAGTTTTGGACGGAAATTACTGAACTAACACACAGCTGAGTTTAAAAACTTGAATGTAATTGACTCAATTGCAGGACACAATTGGATGGCATATTTTGATCATACCTTCTAAATATTCAATGTAGATCTATAAGGTTAAGCACATGTGACCAAAATTACAATATAAATCACACTGGAATGGCACCCAAAGTTACGTGAAACCTTTTCTCTACATAAATGCAAATTAGGTCATTATACGGAATATTGCCCACCTTACTATGTAGTACTTCCCATCGAATGCGAGTCTGGGCCATTACACAGACTCACCGAGAACATTGGGACTGGATTTCCTACACCAATATTCACAGTTTTAAACAATTGTTTTGACATCTCTATGAATTGAAACAAATAGTGACACAAATCAATTGTAGGTCAATTGAGGTACCCCAGACCTTTATATTTCTGCAGGTGTGAGTAATCAGGCGGGATGCGGATATACTTCATACCTTCATCCATTCTATTTTTCTGGTATTGATTGGTTGAGGCCGGCTTATTGTTCTGGTTGTCAACAATAACTAGCAGCTAAATAGATGTATAATGGCCATGGATCAAAGGAAAAAAAATGTTAACTTGATTAACTTCGTAATGAAACCATTTTTCAACTTCAAAATATAATTACTTTTTTATAGGTATGGCTCAGATTTCAGGATTCGGATTAATTTTTGTCTCTTCACAAAACAGTATACAAAATAAACAACTGATAAACATTAATATATAGATATACCATAGATTATGCACAAAGATGAAACTATTGGTGTATACAACTGATAAGACACATGGCTAATGAAAACATATTTTTCATAGATGACGGGATATAAGTGATGATAATATAATTACAGATAAGCAATACAAGCATTTTTGGAATGAATACATGGTGGAAGGGACGGGACACTAACTAAACGGCGGGCGTGAGAGGCGTGCATGGTCGCATGCCTCTGCCAAAAAAATTGAAAAAGTTAAAGAGATACGCTTAAATACGAAAAACCAAGGGGGGGGAGACGAGACAAAATGTACAGGGACAGGACAAACTAGGACAAACATGATGTCTGACTAAATATAAAATGGAATGATAAGGGGAAAATGTAATGATAGGGGAAAGGGAGAAAGAAGAAAAAAATAGAAAAAACTAAAAATATTTAAGAAGGTAAGTCATCATGGCAATTGTAAAGGTTGCCACATTTCATGAACAAGAATAAAATGCCATCTCAATTTCTTTTCTTGAATATCATTGCTCAAGGGACATACACTATGCTACATTGACTCAAGCAAATGAGGGCGATTGATTAAGTAAAAATTCCACCTAGTATTCAGCGGACAAAGCACTTCCCCTTTGTTTAGTTGTAACTGCAGAGCCGTTGTTACTGTCCATGCAGTTGAAAAGATGTCAGGCGTTACAGACTCCCCGCCCAGTTTAGGGTACACTTTTCACATAGAAGTCCCAAGTACGCATATGAGGTATTGCCATTGATTCCGTCATGCTCTGTATGATATTGTTCAGTAGCGCAGGACGGAATCAATGGCAGTACCTCATTTGTATACTTGGAACTTCTATATGAAACGTCTACCCGGTTCGGATTGAGCTGGCCTCGTTCGCGATGGAAATAAACTTTGAGGTTCTGGCGTGAGTTCAATAATTTTGACTGTATATTCATCATTTATTGAAAAAAGAAACTAATGTGAACAAAACTCATGGTGGATTATGTTGCTTGGTAAGATGTGACCTAACATCTTTGTGCAGAACCAAAATCCATAACTTATTGCTGGACCTTATTTCTATTCAATTTACCACCATGTATTTAGAAAAATACAAAAGAAGGGAGTCTAGCGACGTATGCTAAGAACACGGTCAATTGAATAGAAATAGGTTACTGTAAGTTAAGTTTTGATTCTGCACAAAGATGTTAGGTCACAGTCTGCCAAACAACTTTCTTTCATGATTTTTGTTAATCTTTGTTTCCTTTTCGGAAAAATGATAAATAAAATATACTGTCAAAGTTAAGTGAACGCACAGCAGAAGCCTATAACAAAAAAAATGTAACGGACCCTCTGGTTTTCCGGACGAATAATATTGCCAAATTGTGTGGGAATTGCACAATACACAATAACAGTAATTGGACGAGCTCAAATCAGACCATACACAGGCTGTCCAAAAATATGGTATAAAAGAACATTTTTCAGGCTTCTAGAGCATTTTAGTCTGTGTCTAAACTGAAGATATCATGAGTTTTGTTAACGTGTTCATTTTGCTAGTGAGCAGGTTGGAACAATTAAATCTCTCAAATGCTTTACTAAGGTAATCCTGTTGTTTCCTTAAATCTCTTCCTTTACATCTCTTTTAGGCCAAGATTAATAGAAAAACACCCAGAAATAAATAAGCCATGGCTTATTTTTTTTTTCAGGATAGTTTTCTAATGTTGTGTAGCGGTAATTGGAATTGGCAAGCAATGTTTCACCCAAATAGTGTCAGCCTCATTTTTATATATGTTATGCTGTTGAGTATACCATGATTAAATTTATGAATGAATATTCTGTCCTGCAACTCTATGAATATTCATAAGTCAGGTGACGGTAGTTGACCAATCACAGCGCGCGCGGCCCTTGCGAGACACGAGTCTTTCCCGCCCAGCGCAAATTCTCTCCGTGCCTTCATCACTGCAGGTGAGCCATTCATCCAAGAACCAAATTTTGCATCAAATTTTCTGTAAATCTTTTAATCCGGCAAGTATACGTAATTTAGAATGTTAGTTACGTTGTAGGGAACATTTTGCGAGATGATTTATGAAATTTTAGTTGTTAGAAATAGTGATTTCGTTGCAGGATGACCCACTGTCATCCTTCGTGTGCTGATCATGTCGATTTACATGTGAACATTGCCATTGCCAGAATGGTGTATCAAAAACACGTCTAAATTTCAGCATGGGTAACATCTATTGATCCGATTGGTTTCCAAATTGGTTTCATCTGTTTCGTATTGGACTGTTACAACAGAAAAGTCATTGTACATTATTTAATCAGGGTCAACAAGAAGTCGATGCTGGTCCCCCATAGACCCCTGTGTACCAACACTATTTTGCCCCCTAATTTATATCCCTAATAATATATTCCCACAGGGGATTTTGACAGCTTTTAAAGCCTAACTGTGATAAAAGTAAGTTTCCTATTTCTATACAATAATATTATAATTTTTCGTGAGTAAAGTAACCAATCAGCTATAACACATTACGTTGTGTTTGTACACAATCCACATTTACTCGCATATGCCATGATATTGTTAAAATAGTATGTCATGTCAACGGTTTTTACACCGGTTGTTTGAAAAGAAACGTTCGTATACAAACTGGTGAACTCTTTACATGTTTTTGTGAGCTTTAGTTTTGGACGGAAATTATGAACTACACACAGCTGAGTTTAAAACTTGAATGTACTTGAATATCAATGCGGACACACTGGATAGAATATTTAAGTAATACCTTCCTAAATATCAATTGTAATCTATAAAATATGCACATGTGACAAAATTACAATATAAATCACACTGGAATGGGCCCCCCAAAGTATACGTGAAACCTTTTCTCTACATATCAAATTAGTCATTAACGGACTATTTGCCCACATACTTATGTAGTACTCCCATCGAATGCGATTCTGTCTATCCACAGACGCACGCAGAACAGTGACTGGAATAGCCTACACCAATATTTCCACAGTGTAAACAGTTTTTGTGACATCGCTTATGAAACCAATGTGACAACTCAATTGTAGGTGCAATTGTAGGAATAACTTGCAAACAGTCTTAACTCTGCAATTCATTCGTACACTTTAAAACAATCTTAATTTTGCTACTTACTTTGAAAGTTTTCTTAAATTGTGTACCTGTATCACTGGTTTTTTCTGTTTACGAGCGTTGGTGCCCTAATCGATTTATTCGATTTTATTATTTATGTACATCTATGGTTTGCATGCTTACGACATTCGGGTGTGGTGCTCTTTTTTTGCGTTGTGTGTGTCAATGTTTGGTGTGTCTTTTGTATTTGACATTATATTTACTCAGGGGGTGCATCGCTTACAGGCATTTTGCTGTTAGTTGCACCTCCTCCATCCTCTTTGCTGTACTTTTTTTTGCTACTTTTGTATGTTTTTTTTTGAGGAACATAATGATTATGATATGATTAGGAGGTACCCCAGACCTTATATTCTTGCGGTGATTCATCAGAGGGATGAGAGATAATACGTCATACCTCATTCATTTCTATTTGTCTGTTATTGATTGGGGTTGAGGCCTGCCGATTTGTTTTCTGTTGTCAACAATAACCCTAGCATCTAATATTGTATGTCTAAGTGGCAATGGATCAAAGAAAAAAAGTGTAACCTTGATTCACATACTTCGTACAGGAATTCCATTTTTCACTTCAATAATAATACTATTTATTAGGTATGGCTCAGATTATATTCGGATTAATTTTTGTCTCTTCACAAAACATGTATACCAAATAAACAACATGCGTACCTTAATTATAGATAACCATAGATTATGCACAAAGATGAACTATTTAGTTGTATCACAATGAGAAGACCTATGCTAAATGAAAACAATATTTTTCAATAGTAATGACAGATATAAGTGATATTATTATTCAGATAATGCAATACAATATTATTTTGGAATGCATACATGGGGAAGGGACGAGGACACTGGTAACGCGAGGCGTGAGGTCGCATTGCCCTCTGCAAAAAATGAAGAGTTACGAGAGATACGTAAATTTACGGGAAAAAAAAAAAAAAAAAAAACCAAAGGGGGAGGGAGACGAGACAAAACGGACAGGACAAACCTAGGACAAGCGTCTGCGCTGGTCCTGACTCAAGAATAATTTAAAATGGAATGATAAGGGGAAATGATAATGATAAGGGGAAAGGATAAGAACAAAAGAAACTACATATTACGAATGTAAGTCCTCATGGGCAATTGTAAAGGTTGCACATTTCATGAAAATGGATAAAATGCCATCCTCAATTTTCTTTTCTGAATACCATTATCAAGGGACCTACACTATGCTCATTGACTCAAGCAAAATGATGGTGTCTATTAATAAGTAAAGTCCCCCTAGTAGTCAGCGCCAAGCACTTCCCCTTTGTTATTTGTTAACTGCAGAGCCTTTGAGTACTTCGCATGCATTGAAAATAGTCAGGCGTTACAGCTCCCCGCCCCAGATTAGGGTCCCTTTTCTAGAAGTCCCAAGTATACCAAGGATTTGCCATTGATTCCGTCATGCTCTGCATGATGTTAAGTAGCGCAGGACGGAATCAATGGCAGTACCTCATTTGTATACTTGGACTTCTATATGAACGTCTACCCAGTTTGGATTTAGCGGCCCGTTCGTCGATAGTAATAAACTTTGAGGTTCTTAGCGTGAGTCAATATTTTGACTGTCATTTCATCATTTAGGACAAAAGAAACTAATTTGAACAAAACACCCCCCCCCCCCCCCCTCCTGGTGGATTATGGTGCTTGTAAGCTGTGACCTAACATTGTTGTGCAGAACCAAGATCCATAACTATTGAACAACATGACCTTATTTCGTATCAATTTACACACCATGTTTAGAAAATACAAAGAAGGGAGTCTAGCGACGTATGCTAAGAACACGGTCCAATTGGAATATAATAGGTTATTGTAAGTTAAGTTTTTGATTCTGCACAAAGATGTTAGGGCACGTCTGCCAAACAACTTTTCTTTCATGATTTGTGTTAATTTCTTTGTTTCCTTTTCGAAAAATGATTAATAAAAGAATTGTCAAAGTTAAGTGCAACGTACAGCAGAAGCCATAACCAAAAACTGTAACGGACCCTCTGGTTTTCCGGAGATATTTGAGATTTAGTTGCATTTACACACATTTTCCTATGGGGGACTGCTCACCTTTAGGTGCTCTCGGGCAGTACTAATTTAGATATATCTTTCGCAGTCTGTGATCCAGACTACACCGTGGGAAAATGCTTTCCGGGCCGCCGTAGCTTAAGATGCTCCACGACCTTGTGAAGGTATGATTGGTACAGTCGCAGAATAATTTCTAAACGAATCCTAACTG
This sequence comes from Ophioderma brevispina, assembly GCA_023653785.1. NCBI lineage: Eukaryota > Metazoa > Echinodermata > Ophiuroidea > Amphilepidida > Ophiodermatidae > Ophioderma > Ophioderma brevispina. The sequence continues at coordinate 16,481 of JAMKCH010051685.1, forward strand.
CAAATCTCACAGTTTTCAAATTAGGGTATCTTCAAGCACCTTTCAACGAGGGTATTGAGATGTTGTCGTTTCCAGTTTGGGACAGACAAGAATGAAAGTAGTCGATCTTCAGGCTCAAGCAGACATAATGGACAAGAAGAAGTTGATATTGTGGCACGAATACATTGAAGAAATTCAATTTCAATTATGTTTTGATAGCCGCATTTCCGCATTCCACTATGCGTGAATAACAGCAAAGAAACATTGACTCCACGTTTCTTGCTTGGAGGCTTTTCTATTATGTCATAAATAGTCGTTGATGAGAAGCCTAACATTTATGTATAAACCAACGATTATTATCAAAATGCTTTCCCGTAAACTTACGCCAAGCACGAATCGGATTCAATTAGAATTGTGGCTACGGAATTTTGCCAAATTGGTGTGGGAATTGGCACAATACACAATACATAAATTGACGAGCTCAAATTATTACCATACACAGGCTGTCCCAAAATATGGTACTAAAAGAACATTTTTCAGGCTTCAAAAAAAAAACCTAAGAAAAAAAAAAAAAAAAAAAAAAAAAAAAACAAAAAAAAAAATAGAGCAATATTTAGTCGTTGTGTCTAACTGAAATACATGAGTTTGATGTTAACGTGTTCATTTGCTAGGAGCAGGTTGGAACACTTAATCTCTCCAATTGCTTTACTAAGATCCTGTTGTTTCCTTAAATCTCTTCCTTTACATCTCTTTAGGCCAATTAATATAAAAACGCCAAAATATGCGCATGCGTATTTTTCCGGATAGTTTTCTAATGTTGTGTAGCGGTAATTGGAATTGACAAGCAATGTTTCACCCAAATAGTGTCAGCCTCATTTTTATATATTTTTATGTGCTGTGGATATAACCATGATGAAATTTTATGAATGAATATTCTGTCCTTCACCCTCTATGAATATTCATAAGTCAGTTGACGAGTAGTTTTGAACGCACATCACAGCGCGCGCGTCCTTGTCGAGACACGACTTTTCCCGCCCAGCGCAACTTTCTCTCCGTGCCTTACATCACTGCAGTGAACCATTCATGCCAAGAACCAAATATTTTGCATCAATTTTCTGTAATCTTCAATCGGCAAGTAATATCGTAATTTACGAAATGTTTAGTTCGTTGTGGGACCATTTTGCGAGATGATTTATGGAATTAATTATGTGTTAGAAATAGTGATTTCGTTGCAGGCATGACCCACTGTCATCCTTCGTTGCTGATCATGTCGATTTATAGCATGTGAACATGCATTGCCAGAACTGGTGTACAAACACGTCCAATTTCACTTAGTCAATCCCTACCCTTATTTCGCATTTTATGTTATTAAACGATTCAGCAACTAATTCTGATCATTTTGGTGTCACTGCCGCCTTGACTACTGTAGGTTAGGTTCATTGTAGTGAGAGAAATTCCACTCTGATGTGAGAATTTATTTAATCGGACATCGTCATTGTCTGAGCACTCCTGGCTGTGGATATTATATAGGAGGTCACTATACGCGGTACCTTCTGCGCATTGCGTCTTGCAAGGTTCAAGTTGTTGTTTCAGCATGTACCTGTTGTCGTAGTTGGCTCAACTATGCAAAGGGGGTCAATTGCTTTTGAAATTTCGTATTATATTATTGGAGTCACCATATTCTTGACAATTTTACAATGTACATACAGTAATTACATGAATTTTTTCAGGAATTTTAGAGATTATTTTTGAGATTTTCATTTATTCTGTCCTTGACCGGGTCACTTTGTGTGTCGTTCTCTCTGCATTCACGACTTTCCACTTCATGCAGACAATTCTGAAATTATATTGTGAAACACTTGCTTGCCCATGCGCTCTCGGTGCCACTGTTCTCGTCATACTTCGAAGTTTGGTTGCACAGGTCTTAATAATAATAATAATAATAAGCATTTTATAAGCGCTTTATCATAAGGCCAAAGCCGCTGTACAAAACATACATTAAAAAGAAGCAAATATACCCTTTTAAAAGCAAAAATACAACCTACTGTACACAAAATCTTCAAACCTACACCACGAAATTTCAAAACTAGCATATCGAATATGAATTTAGCTGAACCGGAAAAAGTGGTTTTGAGGTGCTTTCTTAAAGTCATGTGAAGAGCAGCGCGAATGTGGCATTGGCAAAGAGTTCCAAATGTAGGGGCGGGGCGTGGGCTGAGGCAGCAAAAAGCTTTAATCACCATGAGTCCGTTTAGGCCGAGGAATAGCAAGTAGAAGCTATCGTCACCAGATCTCAAGTTCTGTCTAGTTGGAACATGCAGGACGAGATACTCGGTCAGATACGACGGAAGTAATCCATTAATACCTTTATATGTGAGCAGTAGAAGTTTGAACAAGATCCTGGATTCGAGGGGGAGCCCATGGAGTTCTCTTATCAATGGGGCTGACGGATGACGCCTGTCAGATCGAAACACAATCCGCGCTGCTCTATTCTGGCAGAATTGGAGTTTTTTACAATCTTGGATGAGATGCCGTTTAACATCGAATTTGCCAAATAGTCAAGTCGCGACCAAACCAGAGAACCGACGAGTTTTGTGGCAGCTGTCTGTGGTGATGTACCAACGTATCCTGCTAATATTACCAGGTGGATAGTTGCCAGTTTTAACAGTTTGTTTGACATGTTCTGTCATTGACAGCGTCTGGTCAAATACAACACCAAGAGTTCTGATGGTATGAAAATTGAGGCTTCGTAGTGCCACAATATTTTATGGAAATGTCCCTTTGAGATGTTGAAGATTGTTAGTAAGTAGGACGCAAGAAGAATTCCCGTTTTTCACTGTTCAATTTCAGTTATTTACCGTCACCACTCAACTGATTTCGTTTATACCTTAGAAGTTTATTAATAGCAGATGATATCACCCTCCGATTTCGCATTAAAAGGTAGGTACAATTGCACATCGTCAGCATACTATGGAAATTAATCTCATACTTGCGAAGAATGGCACAAGACCTCATATTTACCATACGAAAAAGGGCGGGCCGACACAGAGCCCTGTGGAATACCGTAGAAAAAGACATTAAGCTATATGTTTGTCACCAATAGATACTCGAAGAACGGTCACCAGGTATGATGATATCCATGCTAAAGCAGAGCCACATATGCCGTAGGTGTTCTTAAGCGTTCATAAAAGGGTGTGGTCTACAGTATCGAATGCGTCCGATAAATCAAGCAGCACGACCGCCAACGGCCTTGTTGTCGTCCATACATTTCAAAATATAGTTTTTGACACGTAAAAGTGCAGTCTCAGTAACAATGCATCTCCCTGTTTTGCATGATTGAAACGTTCCTTGCGGCCATGAGCCTGAAGATATCGTTAATCTGGCCGCATCCTATCTTTCCATCAGCTTTGAAACTAACTAATATTAGAGACGGCCTGTAGTTTTTTAAACCTCTTTATCGAGAGAGGGTTTTCTTTAAGATAGGGGGAAACAATGGCTCACGGAGCTTTGCCGAAACACCAGTTCTAAAGAAGCATTTATGATTTGACTGTGGTAATGAATTACCGAGAATGTCAATGGTTATCTTTAAATAACAGAAGGAATACTATCCAAGCCATGATTTGCTGGCATTGACATGACAATTTTTATACACTTCCTTCAGTAGTGACTGTCCTTTAAATGATGGAAAAGATAACTTAGTTACCCATTATGACCAATACTCAGTGGTTTTTTAAATCAAGCGAACAACAGGAGGTACACTCTCAGGTCTTGTCTGATTTTAGATACCTTTATCATAAAAGAATCTAGCAAACGATTACCATGTCATTCAAACTATCAATTCAGGTACTGTTTTTAATATTGTTCAAGAGTTTGTTCAGAGTAGCAAACATTTTTTTGTTTAAGCCTCGATCAGACCTTGAAATGTAATTTTCCTTAGCTCGTTTGTATTAGTTTACTGGTCAACTCATTCTGCACCATATATGCATTATAATCACCTCATTTCTGCTTTTCACCCATTTCTTTCATATTTTCGACGCATACGTCTATCAATCCCTGAATCTTGTCAAACCCATTGCGGTATGGACCTCACACTACGAGTGCGCTGCCGAGAAGGTGCAGTCTTCTAACACTTAAGAATGGAGGAGTCAAAACGCCCAAACTCCTCGTCAACAGAACCCTCGTCAAATTCAGACGCGCCAGGCTTTCAGAATGATCTTTTGCAAACTACACTATCAATGCCTTTTTACATTGCTACTCTATTTCGAAATTTTTCATAGACTTGGGTTTTCACAATTTATGATAGAGTTGATAAGTTTATGATCTGAGCCCAGACTGAGCAGCACCTGACACATTGTCCCAAGATTTTCTTCAGGTCGAGATATGAATGAGGTCCAATGTGTGACCCTTATTATGAGTAGGCTGATGAATGTGTTGCTGGAAACCAGTGACGGTCAGAATACTCCAGAAAACGAGCAGAATCCCATTTAGAAGGGTTATCGACATGGTGTTAAAGTTCCTCCTAAATACGTCTTCATTGGGGACATGTTAACTTCATTGATGAAAGCATCAATTCTTGCAGAAACTCGGATATTTTCAGACATTTTGTATCCGAAGGTGGGGGCCGACACAGAATAATCTAATGTCCAAGTGTTTTTAACCATAACAATAGCATGTTCAAACGTCGAGGTTTCAAAGTGAAGCATTGGTGGTCTCTACTCTTAAGTTTGACTTACAAACAATTCCAATGCCACCGTGTTCGTCATTCTTCTTCCTACAATCATTCAAATCAAATAATAACCCTAGGAACAACTTCTACCGATTACACTGGTCCTGTTCAGCTAACATGTTTCTCGTTACAACAAATAATCAGTATCATTGTCATAATGTTAGCAAAATATCTTAATAGTTTTCCTTTCTTATAGATCTTGCGTTTTCTTGCGTATAGATCTTGTGAAGATTGATTCGGTACGTTCAGGTATTTTATTATTTTTTATTATCATTTATTGAGCGGGTAATATTTTCTTACATGTATTGATTTAAATCATATTTTTAGGTCAAATTGGTTTTTGGAGTGAGTTTCTCTCCTGTGTTTCCATGTCGGAATGTTGATGTATTGTAGGACTTCAGACCCTTATTTCATAAGAGTCGGCCATTCATATTTTTCTCTTAAAATTGTATTTTAGTAACCAAGGACCATTGTTTTGTTATTTAGTGGTGAAGATAACTTAATCTTGTTTTATGAACAGTAACTAAAAGGACGATCCTGGTTGTGACTGATATTTAATAAGAGCCTACATGACATTATCTTAACCTGTTGGTTTACGCAAATTAAGCATTGCCATCAGGGACAAGTCCCACACTTCACAAAAAACATAACTATGATTATTAACGCTTGAGATTATGGTAACGGGTGTATGTCAGATTAAAATTCTAAAGACTGGGAGTCTAGCGACGTATGCTAAGAACACGGTCAATGATCAGAAAATAGGTTATGGTAGTTAAGTTTGATTCTCGTGCAAAGTATGTTTAGGTCCCATCTTTCCCGAAAATATTCTATTATGGTCTGCTTCATGATTTTGTTAAGCACTGTGTGTTTTCTGTGTCAGAGGCCAAACGAAAAAAATGATAAATAAAATAATGTCCAACGTTAAGTGAACGTACAGCAGAAGCCTCAACAAAAAAATGTAAAGGGACCCTCTATGTTTTCCGGGTATTGAGATGTGTTGCATTACAAACATTTTCTATGGGGGACTGCTACCCTTTCGTCTCTCACGCCGTACCAAGTTAGATAAATCTTTTACGCAGTCTGTGATAACGACTACCACGTTGGGGATGATAGTTTCTGGGCGCCGTATCTTAAGATGCTCCACACATTGTGAATGGTAACGATTTGTAAAGTACAAGAATTAATTTCTAAACGAATATAACTGCAAATACGATCCAACAGTTTCAGAATTAGGGTATAATTCAAGCAACTTCACGAGGGTATTGAGATGTGTCGTTTCCAGTTGGACGACAAGAATGAAATGGAGTCTATCTTCAGGCTCAAGCAGACATAATGGACAAGAAGAGTTGAATTTGCCACGAATACATTGAAGAAATTCCAATTTCAATTAGTTTTGATAGCCGCATTTCCACAGTTCCACTATGCTTGAATAATAACAGCAAAGAAACCATTGACTTCCACGTTGTCTTGCTTGGAGGCTTGTTCGATTATGTCTTACTAGTCGTTGATGGAAGACAAACACTTGATATGTATAAAAACCACACGATTATCTATCAAATGCTTTACAGTAAACTTCGACAAGCAAGATCGTATTTCAATAGGAATAGTGGCTACGAATTTTGCCAAAGTGTGTGGGAATGCCACAATACACCAAAACAGTAATTGGATCGAGCTCAATTAGGGACCATACACAGGCTGTCCAAAAATATGGCTAGAAAAGAACATTTTTCGCTTCTAGAGGCATTAGTCGTCTGTGTATAAACTGAAGATATCAGAGTTGTTAACGCCCCTGTTTCATTTGCTAGTGAAGAAGGTTGGAACAATAAATATAAAATGATTTACTAAGGTAATCGGTTGTTCATTAAATTTCTTTTCTACATCTCTTTTAGGCCAGATTAATAGAAAAACACCCAGAAATAAAAAGCCATGGCTTATTTTTTTCAGGATTCGTTTTCTAATGTTGTGTAGCGGTAATTGGAATTGACAAGCAATGTTTCACCCAAATAGTGTCAGCCTCATTTTTATATATTTTTATGTGCTGTGGATATAACCATGATGAAATTTTATGAATGAATATTCTGTCCTTCACCCTCTATGAATATTCATAAGTCAGTTGACGAGTAGTTTTGAACGCACATCACAGCGCGCGCGTCCTTGTCGAGACACGACTTTTCCCGCCCAGCGCAACTTTCTCTCCGTGCCTTACATCACTGCAGTGAACCATTCATGCCAAGAACCAAATATTTTGCATCAATTTTCTGTAATCTTCAATCGGCAAGTAATATCGTAATTTACGAAATGTTTAGTTCGTTGTGGGACCATTTTGCGAGATGATTTATGGAATTAATTATGTGTTAGAAATAGTGATTTCGTTGCAGGCATGACCCACTGTCATCCTTCGTTGCTGATCATGTCGATTTATAGCATGTGAACATGCATTGCCAGAACTGGTGTACAAACACGTCCAATTTCACTTAGTCAATCCCTACCCTTATTTCGCATTTTATGTTATTAAACGATTCAGCAACTAATTCTGATCATTTTGGTGTCACTGCCGCCTTGACTACTGTAGGTTAGGTTCATTGTAGTGAGAGAAATTCCACTCTGATGTGAGAATTTATTTAATCGGACATCGTCATTGTCTGAGCACTCCTGGCTGTGGATATTATATAGGAGGTCACTATACGCGGTACCTTCTGCGCATTGCGTCTTGCAAGGTTCAAGTTGTTGTTTCAGCATGTACCTGTTGTCGTAGTTGGCTCAACTATGCAAAGGGGGGTCAATTGCTTTTGAAATTTCGTATTATATTATTGGAGTCACCATATTCTTGACAATTTTACAATGTACATACAGTAATTACATGAATTTTTTCAGGAATTTTAGAGATTATTTTTGAGATTTTCATTTATTCTGTCCTTGACCGGGTCACTTTGTGTGTCGTTCTCTCTGCATTCACGACTTTCCACTTCATGCAGACAATTCTGAAATTATATTGTGAAACACTTGCTTGCCCATGCGCTCTCGGTGCCACTGTTCTCGTCATACTTCGAAGTTTGGTTGCACAGGTCTTAATAATAATAATAATAATAAGCATTTTATAAGCGCTTTATCATAAGGCCAAAGCCGCTGTACAAAACATACATTAAAAAGAAGCAAATATACCCTTTTAAAAGCAAAAATACAACCTACTGTACACAAAATCTTCAAACCTACACCACGAAATTTCAAAACTAGCATATCGAATATGAATTTAGCTGAACCGGAAAAAGTGGTTTTGAGGTGCTTTCTTAAAGTCATGTGAAGAGCAGCGCGAATGTGGCATTGGCAAAGAGTTCCAAATGTAGGGGCGGGGCGTGGGCTGAGGCAGCAAAAGCTTTAATCACCATGAGTCCGTTTAGGCCGAGGAATAGCAAGTAGAAGCTATCGTCACCAGATCTCAAGTTCTGTCTAGTTGGAACATGCAGGACGAGATACTCGGTCAGATACGACGGAAGTAATCCATTAATACCTTTATATGTGAGCAGTAGAAGTTTGAACAAGATCCTGGATTCGAGGGGGAGCCCATGGAGTTCTCTTATCAATGGGGCTGACGGATGACGCCTGTCAGATCGAAACACAATCCGCGCTGCTCTATTCTGGCAGAATTGGAGTTTTTTACAATCTTGGATGAGATGCCGTTTAACATCGAATTTGCCAAATAGTCAAGTCGCGACCAAACCAGAGAACCGACGAGTTTTGTGGCAGCTGTCTGTGGTGATGTACCAACGTATCCTGCTAATATTACCAGGTGGATAGTTGCCAGTTTTAACAGTTTGTTTGACATGTTCTGTCATTGACAGCGTCTGGTCAAATACAACACCAAGAGTTCTGATGGTATGAAAATTGAGGCTTCGTAGTGCCACAATATTTTATGGAAATGTCCCTTTGAGATGTTGAAGATTGTTAGTAAGTAGGACGCAAGAAGAATTCCCGTTTTTCACTGTTCAATTTCAGTTATTTACCGTCACCACTCAACTGATTTCGTTTATACCTTAGAAGTTTATTAATAGCAGATGATATCACCCTCCGATTTCGCATTAAAAGGTAGGTACAATTGCACATCGTCAGCATACTATGGAAATTAATCTCATACTTGCGAAGAATGGCACAAGACCTCATATTTACCATACGAAAAAGGGCGGGCCGACACAGAGCCCTGTGGAATACCGTAGAAAAAGACATTAAGCTATATGTTTGTCACCAATAGATACTCGAAGAACGGTCACCAGGTATGATGATATCCATGCTAAAGCAGAGCCACATATGCCGTAGGTGTTCTTAAGCGTTCATAAAAGGGTGTGGTCTACAGTATCGAATGCGTCCGATAAATCAAGCAGCACGACCGCCAACGGCCTTGTTGTCGTCCATACATTTCAAAATATAGTTTTTGACACGTAAAAGTGCAGTCTCAGTAACAATGCATCTCCCTGTTTTGCATGATTGAAACGTTCCTTGCGGCCATGAGCCTGAAGATATCGTTAATCTGGCCGCATCCTATCTTTCCATCAGCTTTGAAACTAACTAATATTAGAGACGGCCTGTAGTTTTTTAAACCTCTTTATCGAGAGAGGGTTTTCTTTAAGATAGGGGGAAACAATGGCTCACGGAGCTTTGCCGAAACACCAGTTCTAAAGAAGCATTTATGATTTGACTGTGGTAATGAATTACCGAGAATGTCAATGGTTATCTTTAAATAACAGAAGGAATACTATCCAAGCCATGATTTGCTGGCATTGACATGACAATTTTTATACACTTCCTTCAGTAGTGACTGTCCTTTAAATGATGGAAAAGATAACTTAGTTACCCATTATGACCAATACTCAGTGGTTTTTTAAATCAAGCGAACAACAGGAGGTACACTCTCAGGTCTTGTCTGATTTTAGATACCTTTATCATAAAAGAATCTAGCAAACGATTACCATGTCATTCAAACTATCAATTCAGGTACTGTTTTTAATATTGTTCAAGAGTTTGTTCAGAGTAGCAAACATTTTTTTGTTTAAGCCTCGATCAGACCTTGAAATGTAATTTTCCTTAGCTCGTTTGTATTAGTTTACTGGTCAACTCATTCTGCACCATATATGCATTATAATCACCTCATTTCTGCTTTTCACCCATTTCTTTCATATTTTCGACGCATACGTCTATCAATCCCTGAATCTTGTCAAACCCATTGCGGTATGGACCTCACACTACGAGTGCGCTGCCGAGAAGGTGCAGTCTTCTAACACTTAAGAATGGAGGAGTCAAAACGCCCAAACTCCTCGTCAACAGAACCCTCGTCAAATTCAGACGCGCCAGGCTTTCAGAATGATCTTTTGCAAACTACACTATCAATGCCTTTTTACATTGCTACTCTATTCGAAATTTTTCATAGACTTGGGTTTTCACAATTTATGATAGAGTTGATAAGTTTATGATCTGAGCCCAGACTGAGCAGCACCTGACACATTGTCCCAAGATTTTCTTCAGGTCGAGATATGAATGAGGTCCAATGTGTGACCCTTATTATGAGTAGGCTGATGAATGTGTTGCTGGAAACCAGTGACGGTCAGAATACTCCAGAAAACGAGCAGAATCCCATTAGAAGGGTTATCGACATGGTGTTAAAGTTCCTCCTAAATACGTCTTCATTGGGGACATGTTAACTTCATTGATGAAAGCATCAATTCTTGCAGAAACTCGGATATTTTCAGACATTTTGTATCCGAAGGTGGGGGCCGACACAGAATAATCTAATGTCCAAGTGTTTTTAACCATAACAATAGCATGTTCAAACGTCGAGGTTTCAAAGTGAAGCATTGGTGGTCTCTACTCTTAAGTTTGACTTACAAACAATTCCAATGCCACCGTGTTCGTCATTCTTCTTCCTACAATCATTCAAATCAAATAATAACCCTAGGAACAACTTCTACCGATTACACTGGTCCTGTTCAGCTAACATGTTTCTCGTTACAACAAATAATCAGTATCATTGTCATAATGTTAGCAAAATATCTTAATAGTTTTCCTTTCTTATAGATCTTGCGTTTTCTTGCGTATAGATCTTGTGAAGATTGATTCGGTACGTTCAGGTATTTTATTATTTTTTATTATCATTTATTGAGCGGGTAATATTTTCTTACATGTATTGATTTAAATCATATTTTTAGGTCAAATTGGTTTTTGGAGTGAGTTTCTCTCCTGTGTTTCCATGTCGGAATGTTGATGTATTGTAGGACTTCAGACCCTTATTTCATAAGAGTCGGCCATTCATATTTTTCTCTTAAAATTGTATTTTAGTAACCAAGGACCATTGTTTTGTTATTTAGTGGTGAAGATAACTTAATCTTGTTTTATGAACAGTAACTAAAAGGACGATCCTGGTTGTGACTGATATTTAATAAGAGCCTACATGACATTATCTTAACCTGTTGGTTTACGCAAATTAAGCATTGCCATCAGGGACAAGTCCCACACTTCACAAAAAACATAACTATGATTATTAACGCTTGAGATTATGGTAACGGGTGTATGTCAGATTAAAATTCTAAATGTCAAGTTGACTTGATATATTTATGTTGTGCGCGATCTGAGATATTTTAGTTATTATTTCTTTATATGATCACTTCAAGGCCGTCGATTTTAGTATTCATATTATTGATTACTGATTAATGTAACTGTGATTGTGGGTACTTGTAACACTAGAATTATGGATATCTGTGGTGCCTGTATTGTCGGACTAACGGACTAGG